>AWOL01S0416278.1:0-11887 GCA_000715115.1 Nicotiana otophora
GAGGCTACATAGAGGTTTAAACCCTGAACGAACTTCATAAATGCTTTTCAGTGATGAAATTTTCGATTTGAGCTATGATAGCACACTTTGCACATGCCTACACATTAGCATGTCATTTATACCAGTCTACGAGTATGAGAATTGTTATTCATTCATCACACACATGTATACTTGTTTAATTTCTCCTGTATGATATGTTTGTATTGGAGGGCTATGACCATACCAGGCGGATTGTGTTATTGGCACGTGAGTTGTCCGTGCAGCACGTGAGTTGTCCATGTGGATCCATATATTGATATTATTGACACGTGAATTGTTCGTGCAACACGTGAGTTGTCCGTGCGGGGTTCTATTATTAGCACATGAGTTATTCGTACAACACGTGAGTTATCCGTGCAGCGTGTGGATATGGATCCATCCCCTAGGGTCACTCTCTCATGTTTCTCTCTTGATGGTGTACACGCGGTTATTGAGAATACTGATTAGTGGTTTGGAACGGATATGGAATTTTGAGAGAATCCGATCAGTGTTATGTGGATTTTGTATTTCCTTGATCATTTACCTGATTTAACTGCTTATCACCTCTACATGCCATGATATTGTCCGAGTAGAGTATTTGAGAACTGTACAGATGCACACACGNTTTGATTGTTAAGCTTTAAGCTATGATATTTCTCATATTTGTAACAGTTTGTGTGATTTATTTGAGCCATGCTGAGGCTACATAGAGGTTTAAACCCTGAACGAACTTCATAAATGCTTTTCAGTGATGAAATTTTTGATTTGAGCTATGATAGCACACTTTGCACATGCCTACACATTAGCATGTCATTTATACCAGTCTAGGAGTATGAGAATTGTTATTCATTCATCACACACATGTATACTTGTTTAATTTCTCCTGTATGATATGTTTGTATTGGAGGGCTATGACCATACCAGGCGGATTGTGTTATTGGCACGTGAGTTGTCCGTGCAGCACGTGAGTTGTCCATGTGGATCCATATATTGATATTATTGACACGTGAATTGTTCGTGCAACACGTGAGTTGTCCGTGCGGGGTTCTATTATTAGCACATGAGTTATTCGTACAACACGTGAGTTATCCGTGCAGCGTGTGGATATGGATCCATCCCCTAGGGTCACTCTCTCATGTTTCTCTCTTGATGGTGTACACGCGGTTATTGAGAATACTGATTAGTGGTTTGGAACGGATATGGAATTTTGAGAGAATCCGATCAGTGTTATGTGGATTTTGTATTTCCTTGATCATTTACCTGATTTAACTGCTTATCACCTCTACATGCCATGATATTGTCCGAGTAGAGTATTTGAGAACTGTACAGATGCACACACGGTTGTTTTCTCATGAAACTTGATGAGTTAATTTTTAATATTGTTTTGTGTCGGTTTAAAAGATGGAACTACACAGGTGATAGCTAGTATCACTAACAATTTATGCTTCTCTTACCTTGCCGTGTTTATTTACGATACTTATTGAGTACATCATAAGTGTTTTACTGGAATGCATAGGTATTACGAACAAAGACTTCAATTTATAAGAATACTTGCATAGAAAGAAAGTCGTGTGAAGGAGATCTTTTAAGAAATTATCCTTTAAGGATTTGTTTTCCTTATATGGATTAACTGAGGGGAGGTGTCGTGGAGAATGTTATTTGCAGATGACATTGTTCTGATTGACGAGACGTGAGGCGGTGTTAACGAGAGGTTAGAGGTATAGAGGCAAACCCTGGAGTCTAAAGGTTTCAAGTTGAGCAGCACAAAGATAGAATACTTGGAGTTCAAGTTCAGTGGTGCGACTCAGGTAGTGGATGAAGACGTGAGGATTGATTCTTAAGTCATCCCTAGGAGAGAAAGTTTTAAATACCTCGGGTCAGTTATACAAGGGAATGGAGAGATCGACGAGGATGTTACACATTGTATTGGGGCAAAGTGGGTGAAATGGATGCTCGCTTCTGATGGTTTGTGTAATAAGAATGTGCACCTAAACCTAAATATAATCTGTATAGAGTGGTGATCAGACCGACTATGCTGTATGGAGCAGAGTGTTGGCCAGTTAAGAACTACCATGTCCAAAAGATGAAGGTGGCTAAAATGAGTATGCTGGGATGGATGTGCGGGCATGCCAGGTTAGATAGAATTAGAAATAAAGTTATTCGAGACAAGGCGGGCATGGCCCCTATGGAGGACAACACAGGGGAGGCGAGACTTAGATTGTTCGGGTATGTGAAGAGGAGAGGCACAGATGCACTGGTGAGGAGGTGTAAGAAGTTGACCTTGGAGGGCCTAAAGAGAGGTAGAGGCAGGCCGAAGAAGCATTGGGGAGAGGTGATTAGGCAAGATATGGCATTGCTCTAGGACATGGCCATGGATAGGAAGATGTGGAGGTTGAGAACAAAGGTAAAGGGTTAGGATAGGTAGCCGAGCATTGTCCTATTCTGTAACTGTAGCTTTAGTACATGATTTAGTGTTATATGTGTATTTTCGTATTCCTTGACTTCTCTTATTAGTTGTTATTGCTTTTGGCTTTCTGATTGCAGTACCTAGGATTAGTTTTCTATTTTTTCTTCAGTTTTCTAATTGGTGTGCTTGTGGTTTACCTTCCTTTTACCTTTCTTAAGCCGAGGGTCTACCGGAAATAGCCTCTTTACCTTCTTAAAGGTAGGGGTAAGGTCTGTGTACATACTACCCTCCCCAGACCTTACTTGTAGGATTATACTGGGTTTGTTATTGTTGTTTGGTTAACCGAATTATTTTAATCTTTTGGAGAAAATATTGGAGCAAGTATTGGACAATATTTTCTAATGACTTATTACAAGTCTTAGAGAAAATATAGGAGCAAATATGTAACGACCCGACCGGTCGTTAGCCCCGTTCCCCTATTTGATGCTTCCAGTATGTGTATTTGGTACTATGTGATTGAGAGGGTGGTTGGTTTGGGTTCGGAAAGGTTTTTGGAGTGAATTGGAACACTTAAATCCATGGTTGGAAGCTTAAAATGTAAGAGTTGATCAAGGTTTGACTTTTATGTAGATGATCTCAGAATGGTATTTTGATAGTTACAATAGGTTCATATGGTGATATTTTACTTAGGCGTATGTCCAAATTTGGATTCGGAGGTTCCTAGGTTATTTTGGCTTGAATTGGCGAAAGTTGGAAACTTGAATGTTTGGAAGGTTCTTAGGTCTGACCTGGCGTTGACTTTGGTGTTACCAAATTCAAATTATTATTCATGGAGTTGGAATAAGTTTGTTATGTCATTTGGAACTTGTGTGCAAAATTTGAGATCATTACGAGCCGAATAAACATGGTTCGGATGAGGTTTGGTAAGTTTGAATCGAGATGTGATTCATGGTTTGATGTTATTTAGTGTGATTTGAGACCTCGATTAGGTCCGGGTAATGTTTTGGGACTGGTTGGTGTGATTGGACAGGGTCCCGGGGGTTTCAGGTGTGTTTTGAATGAGTTTCGAATCATTTCTATCTTGTTTGGCAGTCCTGTTCTGGTGCTTTTGCACCTGCGAGGTTTTTAGGTGCGAGTTCCTAGAAGTGAACCTGGGCTAGAGATGCAAAGATTAGCTGGGAAAGGCACAGTCTGCAGATGAAGTTATTTGAGTGTAGATGCTCTGACGCAGGTGCGAAGCTTGTTCCGTAGAAGGGGATCCGCAAAAGCAATGTGTAGCCCACTGAAGCGGATGGAAGGGGGTTAAGTGAATTCCGCATCTGTGATGTTTTTTCTGCAGATGTAGTGTCATAGAAGCAAAAGTGCTGGGCAGAATATATCTTGAGGGGGGGTTTAGTTTCATTTATCATATTTCGTGATTGGAAGCTCGGATTTGGGCAATCGTAGAGGTTATTTCCACGACTTGAAATTGTGTAAGTATTTTCGACTAGGATTTGATTATTATTCATGATTCATCCTGACATTGGAATTTGATTGGTGAATCTAAGTGAGAAAAATTAGGGGTTTGGGCAAACAATTTCTAAAATAAAAAATAGAAATATGAACCTCGATTCAGAGTCGGAATTAGATGAAACTTGTATGGTTGGACTCATATTCGAATGGGTGTTCCGGATTTATGAGTTATGTCGGGCTTAGGGGTGCAAGAACGAGTTGACTTTTGGTTGACTTTGTGTAATTGTTTAAAGATCGAAGCTTTATTATTTGGTGTTGTTTCCTATGGTATTATTTAATGTTATTGAGTTATTTTTGGCTAGATTCAAGTTGTACAGGGGTCGATTCGCGGTAAGAGATTTTTAGAGTATTGACTTGGCTTGCTTGAGGTAAGTATCTTACCTAAACTTGGTTGAGGCACTAGTTTCCTGAGTTATTAGTATTGGCTACGTTCTATGGGTGGCGCACATGCGAGGGGCTGAGCGCATGTGCGTGCACCGGAGTTTTATCCACGCTCGGGGTAGTGCTTAGACTAATCTATGCCACGAATTAAGTGTCTTTCTATCATGCTTCTTATATTTGTTTCCCTTTGTGATCTAATTGAATCATGTTAGAGGTTACATGTGTAACATCTCCTGTTCAAATGACGAAAACTGCTATTTTGTGGTGTTATCGCCTAAATTGATCTATCGCAGTACACATCGCACGTGCATACACCTTAGCATGTCACTTATATCAGTCCATGAGTATGTAATTTGATAGCCATTGTTCGTGTACATGTATTCTTGTATATGCTTTCTGTGTGATATGGACTGGGTTGATAGCACGTGAGTAGTCTGTGCGGTTGTTATATATAGCACGTGACTTGTCCGTGCATCGTGTGAATAAGGATCCATCCCCCTAGAGTCACTAATTAGTGGTGATTTACCATTTATATTAGTCCTTTTTATTTAGTTTATATATCCTTTAATTATAATATAAGGTTATTTATTGTGTGTATTGCTAGATTTTCAGGTGAAAGTATTCATGAAGAGAATTGAATTCAATTAAAGTGAAATTGAGCAAAAAAGAGTTGAAGAAGTGTAAAAGTGCTTCGGTGAAATCGCATCTACGGAACAGTCCTGCGAGAATTAGGCCGTATCTACAAAAAAGGAGCAAGTCCACTGGAATCGCACCTGCGATTGGAAATCCGCTTCTGCGCTGGAATTCTGCATCTACGGACGTGCTTCTGAGGCAACATGTCTGCTTCTGCGGAGTAGTCAGTTTTCCACAAGGCTCGCACCTGTGAAAGAAATTCCGCATCTACGGAGCCGCACTTGCAATGATCCTTCTGCAGGTGCGATCAATGGGCTTCAGACTAGAGCAGAATTGTCAATTCACATTTTCTCTATCCTAAACCCATATATACACAACCTAGCTTATTATAAACACATATTTGGCTAATTTTCAGTCTTTTGACCAAGAGAAACAAGCTTTGGAGCTAGGGTTCTTGCACACACACTTGGGACTTGAAGATTTGAAACTTTTGGTTGAGATTTTCTTACCCATTTTTACTCATTTCTTTATTTTCTTGCTTTGTATTGAATATCTAAGTGTGGTGCATTTATTCCAATATTTGAATCTTGTTTATGGGAATATTCATATTTAAAGTTTGGATTAAATATCTTGTTGTACTTATGTATTGAATGATATTTATTAATTATGAAGTGAGTTAATTATTTCTTTAATTATTCTTATTCTTTAATATTTTCAAAGGGAATAGCTAACCCTAGGACTTGCCCATTAACTTCAAATTAATCTTGGAAGGGGTAATTTAGGGTTGGGAAAGATTAATTAACAAAACCATGAGGCGTTAACCCTCATTTTATAGATTATACCTAGGGATAGGATTGAACTACTTGTAGTCACATCGGGTGCTCATAATCTCTAATTCAATTAGGAAGTCTTGTTAGTCTTTAGAAGAAGCTAATAAAGAATTAATATTCGAGGCTAATTAACATAAACTCGGTCATATTTGTAAAATCATTAAATACATTAGGTTGTTACTTGAGTGTAATTCCCGTTGCATCCATGCTTGTAGCTATTGATCAATTTACTTGCTTTCTAGGTTAGTTTACAATTTTCGCATTTAGACATAAATATTTTTCCAAAACCCTTTTAAGTATTTGGCTTAGCATAATAAACGATAATTCTCTTACATTGCCTAATCACCTACATATTATTCTTTATGGGATTCGACNTCCGCGACTTGAAATGGTGGAAGTATTTTCGACTCAGATTTGATTATTATTCATGATTCATCCTTGATATTGGAATTTGATTGGTGAATATAAGTGAGAAATATTAGGGGTTTTGGAAAAACATTTCTAAAATAAATAATAGGAATTTGAACCCCGATTCAGAGTCGGAATTGGATGAAACTTGTATGGTTGGACTCGTATTCGAATGGGTATTCAAGATTTATGAGTTCTGTCGAGTTTAGGGGTGCAAGACCGAGTTGACTTTTTGGTTGACTTTGTGCAATTGTATAAAGATAGAATCTTTATTATTTTGGGTTGTTTCCTATGGCCTTATTTAATGTTATTGAGTTGTTTTTGGCTAGATTCAAGTTTTTCGGAGGTCGATTCACGACAAGAGATTTTTATAGTATTGACTTGGCTTGCTTGAGGTAAGTATCTTAACTAAACTTGGTTGAAGCACTAGTTTCCTGAGTTATTAGTATTGGCTACGTTCTATGGGTGGCGCACATGCGAGGGGTTTGAGCCCATGTGCATGCAGTGGAGTTTTATCCATGCTCGGGGTAATGCTTCTTATATTTTTTTTCCCTTTGTGATATAATTGAATCATGTTAGAGGTTACATGTAGGTTAATCTCCTATTCAAATAACGAAAATTGCTATTTTGTGGCGTAATCGCCTAATTTGATCTATCGCAGTATATTTCGCGCGTGCATACACCTTAGCATGTCACTTATATCAATCCATGAGTATTTAATTTGATAGCCATTGTTCGTGTACATGTATGTATATGCTTTTTGTGTGATATGCACTAGGTTGACAGCACGTGAGTAGTCTGTGCGGTTGTTATATATAGCACGTGACTTGTCCGTGCATCATGTGGATAAGGATCCATCCACCTAGAGTCACTAATGAGTGATGATTTTACCATTAGTGTTAGTCCCTTTTATTTAGTTTATATATCCTTTAATTATAATATAAGGTTATTTATTGTGTGTATTGCTAGATTTGCAGGTGAAAGTAGTCCTGAAGAGAATTGAATTCAATTGAAGTGGAATTGATCAAAAAAGAGTTGAAGAAGTGTAAAAGTGCTTCAGTGAAATCGCACCTATGGAACAGTCATGCGAGAATTAGGCCGCATCTATGGAAAAGGAGAAAGTCCACTGTTATCGCACCTACGATTGGAAATCCGCTTCTGCGCTGGAAGTCCGCATCTACAGACGCGCTTCTGCGGCAACATGTCCGCTTCTGTGGAGGAGTCATTTTTCCACAAGGCTCGCACCTGCGAGAGAAATTCCGCATCTACGGAGCCGCACCTGCAATGATCCTTCCATAGGTGCAGTCAATGGGCTTCAGACCTGGGCAGAATTGACAATTCATATTTTCTCTATCCCAAACCCACATATACACGACCTAGCTTATTAAAAACACATCTTTGGCTAATTTTTAGTCTCTTGACCAAGAGAAACAAGCTTTGGAGTTAGGGTTCTTGCACACACACTTGGGACTTGAAGATTTGAAACTTTTGGTTGAGATTTTCTTACCCATTTTTACTCATTTCTTTATTTTCTTACTTTGTATTGAATATCTAAGTGTGGTGTATATATTTCAATATTTTAATCTTGTTTATGAAAATATTCATATTTAAAGTTTGGATTAAATATCTTGTTGTGCTTATGTATTGAATAATTTTTATTAATTATGAAGTGAGTTAATTATTTCTTTAATTATTCTTGTTCTTTAATGTTTCCAAAGGGAATAACTAACCCTAGGACTCGCCCATTAATTTCAAATTAATCTTGGAAAGGGTAATTTGGGGTTGGGAAAGATTAATTAACAAAAACTTTAGGCGTTAACCCTCATTTTATAGATTCTACCTAGGGATATGATTGAACTACTTGTAGCCACATTGGGTGCTCTTAATCTCTAATTCAATTAGGAAGTCTTGTTAGTCTTTAGAACAAGCTAATAAAGAAGTAATATTCGAGGCTAATTAACATAAACTAGCTCATATTTGTAAAATCGATAAATACATTGGGTCGTTACTTGAGTGTAATTCTCGTTGCATACATGCTTGTAGCTATTGATAATTTTACTTGCTTTCTAGGTTAGTTTACAATTTTTGCATTTAGACATAAATATTTTCCCAAAATCCTTTTAAGTATTTGGCTTAGCATAATAAACGATAATTCTCTTACATTGCCTAATCGCCTACATATTTTTCTATGTGATTCGACCCCGACTCATGGTTGGGTATATTATATTGCATGCAACCGTGTCCATTTTTCTTTTAGTAGTGGAATTGGATGTCATCAAAATTGGAACAGTTGCTGGGGAACAATTTGGCGCATTTAGGTTGTTTGAGAAGTAAGCGTACGTACTTTGATCCAAACTTGTGAATATATGTGTAATTATTTTTCTTATCTTTATTTAGTTTCTTGTTTGTTTTCTTGTTTATTTTACTTGTGTATTTTCTTAGTTTTTAAAAATAGCATCGCATAATAAAAATTGGATGGATGGTAATTATTCATACTTTGATGACCTTTGTCCTTATTGTGGAGGATCACACTCATGGCAAAATTGTTTAAATTCTCCCGGGGCGGATTGTGCACACAATCTCAAACCCGTGAGTGGAGTACATGTGATAGGTGTGGTGGTCAAAATGGTTATTGGGCTAATTGTGCTTATTTGTCCTTCCCTTTTCTGAACCCTCGCTATGATGATTCTACTTTGTGATGACAAGTATATGGATATGGAAGTGGAAGAAATTGAGCATGGTCAAAAGGGAGAGTTCAAGCTCATGATGGAAGTTTTACTTGAAGGAGGAAACAAAGAGCAAAGATCCTTGGAGGAGCTCAGTCTCCAAAATGATTTGGCACTTGAAAGGTTGAACTTACAAATGGGAGAAATGCTTGAAGCTTTAGAGGTACATAAAGCCTCGGAAGTGAATGATATCCAAGAACCTTCCTTAGAGGTTGAACCTGAAAATCCTTATTTGGCACTTGATCCAAATTAAGAAGAACTCTCAAATGCTCAAAATGAGAGATTAATGCTCATGTTGGATGCCATTCTTGAAAATGAGGAGAAGCAAAACTTTGCACTTAAAGACATGAAACAAGTATTAAATCGGAATGATGAGACTATCCGCACTTTGGAAGATCAAATGAAATCATTGGTTGAGGCTCATAATGCTCGCCAACTTGAGAGTGTGGAAAGAGGTCAAGAAAAGTCCAACTTGGAGGAAGAAAGTGAGCTTCATTTTGAGGAATCAAGGATTGAACATCCACCAATTGACTCATGCTTGTTGGTGATGACGAGAAAAATATATAATTTGAGTCAACCGGTGTAATTGAAAATATGGTTGAAGTTGACTCTAGTTCGGGGGGAAAACAGGATGTCAAAGTCCGGAAAGAATTGCAATTTGGAGGCTTGATGTCACGTTCCAAGCATTTCTCAACATTGGAGTTGCGTAGTGATATGAGAATTGAACTACACGAGTCAATGAGGGATTGCAAAGAGGAAATTCAAGCACCATACATTTTACAATTTGCAGGTGCAAGAAGGCAAAATGACATTCCTCACATGAAAGCCAAGAAATGCAAAATGAAGCAAATATCATTTGGCTTGCTCATCTACTTACCACCCCCCGCCGCTCATGGTCACATACTTGAGTCCAAGTTAGGTTTCCAATTCATATCCTCCAAACCGTTTTCAAAAGTTTTGGTGATTTTGGAAATTTTCTTTTTTAGAATAGTTTATTATAGTATTGTTGACTAATCTACAAAGTTTCAGATTTTTTGAAGTTGATTTGAGCAGGTTGAGATGTTGGACTCAAGCCAAATGAGTGGCTGCCCAGTTTTCTTTTTGATTTCTGGTACAGCCGCACCTGCAAAAAAAGGAACGCAGATGCAGAAACGCAGAAGCGTAAAATGGGGCGCAGATGCGCGTTTTGCGCAGAAGCAATCTTCTAACCGCAGAAGCGGCTTCACANTAGGTGCAGTCAATGGGCTTCAGACCTGGGCAGAATTGACAATTCATATTTTCTCTATCCCAAACCCACATATACACGACCTAGCTTATTAAAAACACATCTTTGGCTAATTTTTAGTCTCTTGACCAAGAGAAACAAGCTTTGGAGTTAGGGTTCTTGCACACACACTTGGGACTTGAAGATTTGAAACTTTTGGTTGAGATTTTCTTACCCATTTTTACTCATTTCTTTATTTTCTTACTTTGTATTGAATATCTAAGTGTGGTGTATATATTTCAATATTTTAATCTTGTTTATGAAAATATTCATATTTAAAGTTTGGATTAAATATCTTGTTGTGCTTATGTATTGAATAATTTTTATTAATTATGAAGTGAGTTAATTATTTCTTTAATTATTCTTGTTCTTTAATGTTTCCAAAGGGAATAACTAACCCTAGGACTCGCCCATTAATTTCAAATTAATCTTGGAAAGGGTAATTTGGGGTTGGGAAAGATTAATTAACAAAAACTTTAGGCGTTAACCCTCATTTTATAGATTCTACCTAGGGATATGATTGAACTACTTGTAGCCACATTGGGTGCTCTTAATCTCTAATTCAATTAGGAAGTCTTGTTAGTCTTTAGAACAAGCTAATAAAGAAGTAATATTCGAGGCTAATTAACATAAACTAGCTCATATTTGTAAAATCGATAAATACATTGGGTCGTTACTTGAGTGTAATTCTCGTTGCATACATGCTTGTAGCTATTGATAATTTTACTTGCTTTCTAGGTTAGTTTACAATTTTTGCATTTAGACATAAATATTTTCCCAAAATCCTTTTAAGTATTTGGCTTAGCATAATAAACGATAATTCTCTTACATTGCCTAATCGCCTACATATTTTTCTATGTGATTCGACCCCGACTCATGGTTGGGTATATTATATTGCATGCAACCGTGTCCATTTTTCTTTTAGTAGTGGAATTGGATGTCATCAAAATTGGAACAGTTGCTGGGGAACAATTTGGCG
Source organism: Nicotiana otophora (assembly GCA_000715115.1). Taxonomy (NCBI): domain Eukaryota; kingdom Viridiplantae; phylum Streptophyta; class Magnoliopsida; order Solanales; family Solanaceae; genus Nicotiana; species Nicotiana otophora. The sequence continues at coordinate 11,159 of AWOL01S0416278.1, forward strand.
CATTTAGGTTGTTTGAGAAGTAAGCGTACGTACTTTGATCCAAACTTGTGAATATATGTGTAATTATTTTTCTTATCTTTATTTAGTTTCTTGTTTGTTTTCTTGTTTATTTTACTTGTGTATTTTCTTAGTTTTTAAAAATAGCATCGCATAATAAAAATTGGATGGATGGTAATTATTCATACTTTGATGACCTTTGTCCTTATTGTGGAGGATCACACTCATGGCAAAATTGTTTAAATTCTCCCGGGGCGGATTGTGCACACAATCTCAAACCCGTGAGTGGAGTACATGTGATAGGTGTGGTGGTCAAAATGGTTATTGGGCTAATTGTGCTTATTTGTCCTTCCCTTTTCTGAACCATCGCTATGATGATTCTACTTTGTGATGACAAGTATATGGATATGGAAGTGGAAGAAATTGAGCATGGTCAAAAGGGAGAGTTCAAGCTCATGATGGAAGTTTTACTTGAAGGAGGAAACAAAGAGCAAAGATCCTTGGAGGAGCTCAGTCTCCAAAATGATTTGGCACTTGAAAGGTTGAACTTACAAATGGGAGAAATGCTTGAAGCTTTAGAGGTACATAAAGCCTCGGAAGTGAATGATATCCAAGAACCTTCCTTAGAGGTTGAACCTGAAAATCCTTATTTGGCACTTGATCCAAATTAAGAAGAACTCTCAAATGCTCAAAATGAGAGATTAATGCTCATGTTGGATGCCATTCTTGAAA
>AWOL01S0416626.1:0-22445 GCA_000715115.1 Nicotiana otophora
AAGATAGCAAGATGTAAGAACGGCATCCCCCAAAAACGCAACGGAGCATGAGATTGTATGAGTGGGTACGAGCAATTTCAATAAGAATTTATAGAAGGGGAGCCTTGGAGCAACGGTAAAGTTGTCTCCGTGTGACCTACAGGTCACGGGTTCGAGCCGTGAAAGCAACTAGTAATGCTTGCATTAGGGTGGATGTTCACACCACACCCCTTGGGGTGCGGGCCTTCCCCGGACCCTACGTGAACAGGGGATGCTTTGTGCACTGGGCTGCCCTTTTTTCCTATAGATTTATATGCTACAAATTTCCATCTTACTTGCAATCCGGGCCAAAATGCTTGAAGACTTGTGAGCTGCCAGTATGTTGCTTTTCCTGTTCTCATGTCAGCTTCATGATACCTACACAAAATTAAATGTTGTGATCTTGATCTGACTGCTGAATTTGAGAATTACCCAGGCTAATGAACCAATAATCAGATCAACTGCTATATGATGGCAATACAAACGAAAACAAAGAAATCCAAAATTTCCAGACAAGGTGTGATTATAGTACCATGGGCCATGCCTAAAGTATTTCTGCACAGCAATGTAAGCAGATTGAAACATCTTCCAAAATTCATCTCTTCCAAATAGAACATAGGCTTTCATCAGATATTCATAGAATGAATCCACACCTAAAAGACAGCAAAAAGCAATGAAACGTCAAGAGATTACATGTTGCTCTGAGAAATAGATAAAACAAGGAAGGCTGGGACATTATTTAGCTACGCAAATCAGAACAATGGAATCAGAAGACATTTACAAAAAGTGTACGGGACTAATTTGAGGAGAACAGCGGTGGAGAATTCTCCTAAAAAGTGCTATACTACAGAATCATACCAGCTCCAATTCCAGAAGAATATTCAATCCAGTTTCCAGTTTCTACATCCAGTGTAGTGCCAAGAAGATTTAGAGAACTCCGCATGCTCCATAACTTACGAAGAGCACGCAAAGCTGCCATCTCAAATCTCGGATCACCGGTTAAACGTGATAATGTACCCATTTCAAGGATTAGAGAACCTATTAAAATGGAAATATAACCCAAAAATGTTATGATAAGACTTAATTGGAGGCCAGTGAAATCTATTTGATGGCAGCTACCAAAGTTCAGGGAAAGAGATAAAGAGGTAATGTAGGAAGGAAGAAGTAATTTACCACATCCAGATGTGCTCGTTTCAGTTGTCTCATCCGCCATTACACCATGCTGTCACATGTTGCATTTACCATGTCATAAATTTATCTTTCACAGATACAAGTGCAACACATCACCCTCATAATTCTTCTAAAAACAAGTTCTAGTTGCTATGCAAGAACTGATGTCGTGCAAGTCATGGACTGAATACTGATCAATGGCAACTGAGGTTTTGAAAATCTTTAAAAGCATTCTAAGACGAATTTAGGTGCAACAAAATTTTCCATAATTCAACAGAATCTTATTTTCTCATATTTCTGTCACAGTACCTTGAATTAACAGGCCAAGGGAAAAAGAAAATCAAAAGTTAGTTGCATATTTGTAGTATTCCTTATGTCAAATATCGACGACATTATGCAGGACACAAGTCAATGGCGGAAATGGTCCGTCAAGCAAATGGGCTGGTTTCCTGTTGAATCCTAAAACTTCAACAGTTTTACGTGGTTCTCAGCCCAGCAAAGATTCCGATATCAGGATAATCCCAAGCACATTTAAATTAGATGATCTGGTCTAAAGTTGGACCAGAGATTGCAGTAAAGGGAGTTTTTATCATGAAAATTATAACTTGGAGAGTTTGAAACTCCACAAACATTCGGCAGGAACTACATTGTAGCTGATCGGGATGTAAGGATAATAAAACAAAAGTTCAGTTTCAGCATAAGTAAACACATTTTGAAATTAACTAGTCTAATGATACGTGCTTTGCGCATGTACACTATCTCAATAAGAAAGAATTTTAAAATATTATATAAATAATATATTAAAATATCATGCTTGGGTGATAAGATAATAGTTAATATTCCCTAAAATGATGAATCTTCATACAAGTTCTCAATCATCAGTCAATATATTCAACTAAAAATTTATTTCAGATTTTTAATTCAATCACTTTAAATTCATAAGTTAGTATGCTTATCTTCCAATTTCAGCAATCACATATAATCCTTGAAAACTTAAGAACTTTTTTGAATTTTTTTTTTTTTGAAAAGTTATTCACAAGTTCATTTTAGTAGACTCAAACAGGATTAGTAAATTGATAGAAAATAATACTTTTTTTAAGAGTAAAATGCAAATTGTTTTTTTAATTAATAATAAATATTATATGAAATATTTTCAATAGATTAGAAAAAGAATAAATTAGCTCATTTTGTATAACCAAATGACAATTATACGAAGAAAAGGAGTTCTGAAAAAGAAGAAAATAAGCAATACTAAACCTAAAACTTTTTAACCCAAAAACAAAAAGATCTCGTAAACCTAAAAGTGGAATAAGAAAAGGACAACATGGACTCTTAAACAAAAACATTGACAAACAAAATATAATACTCGTAAACTTATAAAATTAACGACTCCTCGAACCAGAAGGAAATTGAAAAAACTCGAATTAAATAATTATATCATTTTCATATCAAATATTAGGCAAATAACTAAATAATTATTTCTAAATATTAGAAAAATAATTAAATGACTATTCTTACATATAAGAAAAATAACTAAAATTACTACTTTGTCCAGTACAAAATATATTCCTAAAAGGTATAAAAGGCGAACGACATTTCGCTAAGTGCATTCATACTTTTAATATAGTATAGATTATCTCAATCAAGAAATTATAAAATTAAGTGACTCCTCAAATAACTTGTCCAAACTCCAGCACCTGTGTTCTTAGTAACAGTAAATTCATAGAAAAGGTTGCTTTTTTATCCCCACTAATGGTTGCCTTCATTATGCTCATAATTGTACTTGTCAAGATGCCAAGCTTGATAATTGAAGGATATATTTTGTGTTAGGGATATAGTAGATATACCCTAGATCCAATCTCATATTTGATGATTTGAACACATTTTTATGAACGTTATTTGATATAATAATATATGGCATATGATATTCTTTCATCATAGTTATTATTAATTGTTAGATTAACTTGATAAGTTCCTTGATTAAATTTGAGACTTGATATTATGATGGAGATCAGGATAATAAGAGTGAAGTTTCTTATAATTTAATCTAAATTTGTTCTTGATCGTAGGATTATTAATTTGGACAGTAATCCGGTTAGATCAATATTTATGTGATCGTGTTTATTGGATAAAGATTAGTTGATCTCACTAATTAAATCACATAGATAGATGATGCATATAAAGATATGATCATTGAACCGACTCATTGGATAATTCCTAATGGTTAAAATTATCATAAATTGTCAATAGGATATTCCTTTTGAAGAATGTGATGTAAAAGTTTCCTTTGACCTCAGATCGTCATAGTAATTGACAAGTTATTTATTGTGTTTTGATACTAGACACCTATGGCCCTAGGGCGATAGTTGAAAGGATACTGGGTACGATTAAATACTTGTACTTGTAGAATTAGTGATTGATCAAGATGGAATCTGTCAACTCTTGGTAATGAATTTAAGCTCCATGTTGTCATGAATTGTAAACGACCAAATTAAAACCTTAGTTAGGGCAATTGAATGAAAGAAAAAGGGAGTTTCTTAGGTCATTCAATAGTCGATTATATTTGACATGAGCACATAGTTGGTCGCCTATTAGGCACATTTGAACTATTATCCTAGGGTGACCCGGAGTTATAAGGACACAAGAAATTACTACATTATTCTTCTACTGGTTCTTCAGAGTAAATTGCATACTTCATTCTATCCGGTCGTTAAGGAGAGTTGCTAGATGCCACCCTTGATTAGTATATTGATGTAATTAATCTACTACCGGTTTAGTATTGAACCTATGGGGTCGCACACTAATGAGTGTTCTGATCTTTGCTAAAGGATTAATTATTTTATTTGATAATTAAATTAAACAATTTAATTAGTCAAATAAAGTTAATTATTAATACGGATGAAATATTATTATATTCTTTGCTAGGACACAGAATTTAATGAATATTGTAAGCAAATTGGATTTTACTATTTAGAATAGTATATTGAATTATATCTCTTGGTTAATTATTATCTAAGATAATTATCAATACATATATACTATGTATATATGTTGGACGTGGCTTTCATATGATTCCCATTAGGAATGGGATTTGCAATTTTATAAGAAAATTGTACAAGTCCAATTTTAAGAACTTTGGGCTTAGCTACGTGAAGTCACTGTCATTAGCCTTTTCCTTAACATAAAAGGAAAGAAGGCTATGGTTAATGATATATATATAGATATCATTCAACTAGAAGCAGTAGAGATTGTCTTCAAAAAATCCAAAAGCCGAGAGAAACGTTTTTGAGAAGAAAAATAGTTTCTTGTCCGATTACTACTACACTGAAGGTTTATGAGAAAAAACTTCAGCATGGTATTTTTCATCTAAATTTTAAGCGATTTCATTGATCAAAGGGTTGATAGCAAGGATCGGTCTCGGTGTGGATACGCATAGAGTCTTAATATTATCGAAGAAATTTTGAAACGAGACTCTATTCACCAGGTACGTCTTAGATTCGATCTTTGACATGTAAATAAATTCTAAACATGAAAAGATCTGCCTAGGATTGTTATTGTCTTCCGTTGCGTGTTACGTACATCTATATGCAATCAGCAATCCTACAGTGGTATCAGAGCCGTGGTTTATTGTGTCTAAAATTTATTTACGAAATATTTTAAGATTATATTTGAAGAGTTCAAACCATAATACATGTGTTTTGTGCAATAGTCAAATTGTTTGAATGCACATGAATTGATATTATTTTATTGTGAATAAAATATGTATTCATATAAGTTAAGCTATTTAGATAGTTCATAACTTGAATTTGAAATTTTGTATTAGATACGACGGTAATCTATAATAGGTTATTGGATTCTATTGTTATTTTAATTGTTATTAGTTCATGAGATGTTAATTAATAATAATATTCTGGCATGATTTATTTTTATGTGATATAGTATAAGATAAACATGTTAGAAGAATGTTGAATTTCATTTTTATGTCACGTGCTTGTTCATTACATAATTTTGAATTATTTATTACATGTGATGTAAATTAATTTAGGACTAAGCATGTATACAACTTGAACTAAAATCACATGCTATAAAAGATTTGATATTCATGTTATTAAAAGTTGTTTTAGTAACAATTCCCTGTTACTAAAATTTGAGTTCTTAAATAATAAACTATAAGATAATTTATTGTAAAGCTATCCATCAAAATAAATAATTTTATTTATTTCTTGTTTATAAGGAGCGGCCTGACAACAAGAAGACTTATAGTTCGAGAATATATAAAAATTATTCATTGCATTAGATGTATGGATTGAAAGAATTATTTAATTTTAAACTAGACGCCTGGAGTACCCGGGGAGTATAAAATTTAATAAGTTCTTTGCTATCATGATGGTTGAACTCAACTATGCCAATAGGATCGACCTGACTACCAAGGGACTATTTGACATAGAGCTATTTAAGAAAATTGTACGGGGATACAATTGGTAAGAGTACATACCTTTAAAATATATGTGAGAAACGATTTGACTTCCAAATGGCTCATACATATTGTTGCATGATTCCTTTACTCCACTAACAGAAATAAAGATATCACTGTGTGAAATACTTGGGACCAACAAGTTTGTAGGACCAAACTTTGATGACTGGCATAGAAATTTGAGAATTGTTCTCATGAATGAAAAGCTCATTGATGTGATCGATAAGCCAGCAAAGATAGTCCCACCAGAGAATGATGTTGAAGGCACCAAGGTTTATCAGAAATACTTGGACGAATGCCTTGTTATTAAACACATCATTCTCGCTACTATAAGTTCGAAACTCCAGAGGAAACATCAGAAAATGAATCCAACTGCAATCATTGAATATCTTAAGAAGATGGTTGATACACAGCTGGACATTGGAAACTCTCCAATTGGACCCCACGACAATCATATGATTGATCTTACCGAAAAACTTGAGAAGTTGGGGTACAAGCTTAGTAAAGAGCTTTCTGAAGATTTGATCTTGCAATCAATATATGATGCTGAATGTTTTCACTGTAAGAAGAAAGGACATTGGAAGAGAAACTGCAAGGAGTATCTTGCAACTCTAAAGGATAAGAAACAAAGTGAGACATTAATGAAAAATGTTTTCAAGGTTTCTTTAGCTACTACTAATTCTTCACTGTGGGTATCAGATACTGGCAGTGGTTATAACATCTGCAATATGTTACAAGGGTTCAAGATAAGTAGGAGGTTGAAGAAAGTATAAGTTAATCTACAAGTTGGAAATAATGCAAAAGTTGTAGTCATAGTTGTAGGATCAACTTCTTTAATAATGTCTTCGGGCAAAGTACTTATGCTGGATGATTGTTATTATGTTCCTAAATTTGTTTCGAACATAATTTCAGCTTCTATGTTGGACAAGCGTGGGTTTCGCATTAACATAGGCAATGGTATTTGCTCTATTTATTATGGTGATGATTTATATGTGAATGACTATCTCCAACATGATGTTTATTTCTTACCTAATGTGAATGCAAATTCGATTATGCATGTTTCTAGTCTTAAGAGAAAAAGAGATGATCAAATAAATCATACATACCTTTGGCATTGTAGGCTTGGTCATATTAGAGAGAAAAGAATTAACAAGTTGTACAAGGAAGGGTACCTTGACAAGTATGATTTTGAATCATATCCAACTTGTCAATCTTGTCTCAAAGGAAAAATGACCAAATCTCCATTTACCGGAAGTGGAGAAAGAGCTTCTGAATTATTGGGACTAATTCATACAGATGTTTGTGGGTCCATAAAAATTCAAGCTAGAGGTGGATATTCTAACTTCATCACCTTCACTGATGATATGTCAAGATATGGATTTGTATATCGTATGAAACACAAATCTAAATCTTTTGAAATGTTCAAAAGGCTCCGTAGTGAAGTTGAGAAACAAACTAGTAAAAGTATCAAAGTACTAAGGTCTGATAGAGGTGGAGAATATCTTAGTGAAGATTTTACTAGGTATCTCAAAGAGAATGGGATTCTCTCACAGTGGACACCTCCAGGAACACAACACAATGGTGTATCTGAAAGGAGAAATCGAACCTTATTAGATATGCTGAGATCTATGATGAGGTTCACTGTTCTTCCAATAAATTTATGGAGATATGCTTTGCAAGCAGCAACATACTTAATAAAGTTCTCACTAAGTCAGTCTCTACAACACCATATGAGATATGGAAAGGACGTAAGCCTAACCTTAAACATATTAAAATTTGGGATTGTCCAGCTTATTTTAAGAGACTGCAGTCTGATAAACTTGACTCAAGATCTGATAAGTGCAGGTTTATTGGGTATCCCAAAGAAACAATGGGATATTATTTCTATCACCTTTCTGACTATAAAGTGTTTGTGGCTAGAGGAGCACCCTTTTTGGAAAGAGAATTTCTTTTGGAAGAAAATTATAGTGGAGAAATAGAACTTAATGAAGTTCAAGAAACTAATGAATCAACACAAAATCAAGATCATGAGACACAAGTTGAACAACCTTTATTGGATGTTTTGAAGTTGACAAGGAAGTTTCCATCTTCAACGGTTGAAGTTCAAGAACTAAATCTAGTTCAAGAACAGGTTAATGAACCAGTTACAAACCAAATTGAACAACAACCAAATCCAGCACAAGGTGAACAAGTTGTACAAGCATCTCTTAGAAGGTCTACACGAGAACGTCATGTACCAACTAGATTAAATCTAATGGTACAAGATGATGTATCAAATGAGGTTGATCACCATTTGATAATGACCCTAAGACCTATGAAGAGGCTATACAAAGTTCTGACTATGAGAGATGGCAAAAGGCTATGGAATCCGAAATGGAATCCACGAAGGAAAATAAAGTATGGACTTTAGTTGAACCTTCAAAGGATATAAAACCTATAGGTTGTAAATGGGTTTTTAAGAAAAAGATTGAAGCAGACGAAAAGGTGGAAACCTACAAAGCTCGTCTTGTTGTCAAGGGATATCGTCAGAAAGAAGGAGTCGACTATGACAAGACTTTCTCTCCCGTGGCAATGCTCAAATAAATTCGAATTTTGCTTGCTATAGCAGCATACTATGATTATGAAATATGGCAAATGGATGTGAAAACAGTTTTCCTTTATGGTGAGCTAGAAGAGGATGTGTACATGACACAACCTGAAGGTTTCACATCTCCGTTTGATCATAATAAAATTTGCAAGCTACAAAGATCCATTTATGGAGTAAAGCAAGATTCTCGAAGTTGGAATATTCGATTTAACAAGACAATTGAAAAGTTCAATTTTGTTAAATGCGAAGAAGAGCCTTGTGTGTACAAAAAGTTTAGTGGGATTATATTCTTAGTACTGTATGTTGATGATATATTACTCATAGGGAATGATATACCGGCATTGCAAAGTACCAAGATTTGGCTATCTGAACAATTCTCCATGAAAGACTTGGGAGAAGCAGCTTATATTTTGGGAATAAAGATCTATAGAGAAAGATCGAGGAAGCTGCTTGAACTTTCCCGGTCTTTGTACATTGATACCATCTTAAAGAGGTATAGCATGGATAATTCCAAAAGAGCCTATCTACTGATTGGCACTGCAATTACTCTTAGTAGGGAGGATTGTCCTAAAACACCTAAGGAGAGAGAACACATAAGTAGGATCCCATACGCTAGTGCAGTGGGAGCTATCATGCATACCATGACATGTACACGTCCTGATGTGGCTTATGCACTAGGAGTGACTAGCCGATATCAGGCAAATCCTGGTGAGGAACATTGGAAGGTGGTAGAGACCATTCTTAAGTACTTAAGAAGGACTAAAGACCAATTCCTCATATATAGAGATTCTGAATTGAAACTTGAAGGTTATACTGATGCAAGTTTTTCTTCATGTAGAGATAATAGCAAATCTATTTCTGGTTATGTATTCACCTTAAATGGTGGTGCAGTGAGTTGAAAAAGCTCCAAACAAGCTACAGTAACTGATTCAGTTACTCAAGCAGAATATATAGCAGCTAGCGAAGCTGCTAAGGAAGCTGTATGGGTGAAAAAGTTCTTAACTGAACTTGGTGTGGTTCCTTCAATAGAAGGTGCGATTCCATTGTTGTGTGACAATACTGGAGCCATTGCTCTAGTAAAAGAACCAAAATCACACCAAAAATCCAAACACGTCCTGCGAAGGTATCACTTGATAAGAGAAATCATTGAACGTGGAGAACGTCTAGATTCAAAAGGTTGATGGAAAGGAAAATACTCCAGACCCATTCACTAAAGCTCTTGGTGAAAAGGAGTTTGACAAGCATAAGTGAAAATTGGGAATGGAGTACAATAGCGATTGGCTCTAATGCAAGTGGGAGATTGTTAAGGATATAGTAGATATGCCCTAAATCCAATCACATATTTGATGATTTGAACATATTTTTGTGAACGTTATTTGATATAAAAATATATTGCATATGATATTCTTTCATCATAGTTATTATTAATTGTTTGATTAACTTGATAAGGTCCTTGATTAAATTTTGAGACTTGATATTGTGATGGAAATTATAATTTAATCTAAATTTGTTCTTGACCATAGGATTATTAATTTGGACATTAGTAATCGGATTAGATCAATATTTATGTGATCGTGTTTATTGGATAAAGATTAGTTGATCTCACTAACTAAATCACATAGATAGATGATGCATATAGAGATATGATCATTGAACCGATTCATTGGATAATTCCTAATGGTTAAAATTACCATAAATTGTCAATAGGATATTCTCTTGAAGAATGTGATGTAAAAGTTTCCTTTGACCTGAGATCGTCATAGTAATTGACAAGTTATTTACTGTGTTTTGATACTAGACACCTATGGCCCTAGCGAGATAGCTGAAAGTATATTGGGTACGATTAAATACTTGTAGAATTAGTGACTGATCAAAATGGAGTCTATCAACTCTTGGTAATGAGTTTAAGCTCCATGTTGTCATGAATTGTAAATGACCAAATTAAGACCTTGGCCAGAGCAATTGAATGAAAGAAGAAAAGAGTTTCTTAGGTCATTCAATAGTCGATTATATTTGATATGAACACATAGTTGGTCCCCTATTAGGATTTGACAGTTGAATCATATCCTAGGGTGACCCGGAGCTATAAGGACAGAAGGAACTACTACATTATTCTTCTACTGGTTCTTGAGAATAAATTATATACTTCATTCTATCCGATCGTTAAGGAGTGTTGCTAGACGCCACCCTTGATTAGTATATTGATGTGATCAATTTACTACAGGTTTAGTATTGAACCTATGGGGTCGCACACTAACGAGTGTTCTGATCTTTGCTAAAGGATTAATTATTTTATTTGATAATTAAATTAAACAATTTAATTAGTCAAATAAAGCTAGTTATTAATACGGATGAAATATTATTATATTCTTTGCTGGCACACAGAATTTAATGAATATTGTAAGCAAATTGGATTTTACTATTTAGAATAGTATATTGAATTATATCTCTTGGTTAATTATTATCTAAGATAATTATCAATACATATATACTATGTATATATGTTGGACGTGGCTTTCATATGATTCCCATTAGGAATGGGATTTACAATTTTATAAGAAAATTGTACAAGTCCAATTTTAAGAACTTTGGGCTTAGCTACGTGAAGTCACTGTCATTAGCCTTTTCCTTAACATAAAAGGAAAGAAGGCTATGGTTAATGATATATATATATATATATCATTCAACTAGAAGCAGTAGAGATTGTCTTCAAAAAATCCAAAAACCGAGAGAAACGTTTTTGACAAGAAAAATAGTTTCTTGTCCGATTACTACTACACTGAAGGTTTATGAGAAAAAACTTCAGCATGGTATTTTTCATCCAATTTGTTAGCGATTTCATTGATCAAAGAGTTGATAGCAAGGATCGGTCTCGGTGTGGATACGCATAGAGTCTTCACACCATCGAAGAAATTTTGAAACAAGACTCTATTCACCAGGTACGTCTTAGATTCAATCTTTGACATGTAAATAAATTTTAAACACGAAAAGATATACCTAGGATTGTTATTGTCTTCCGCTGCGTGTTACGAACATCTATATGCAATCCTACATTTTGTACTATTATTTCCTTCCTTGGTAAGACAGTTATCATAATAAAGAATGTCTTGCTAAAATGGTAATCTACAAGGTTATCTCTTGACCTTCAAGTAAAAGCATAGACTAACTTGAATATCTCTTCAACTGATTTATTTCCATCAAGCATTTCCTTGCTTTCTATTTCTGTTATCCGGAAGTACCTCTCTGTGAGTATCTCTTGCATACATTGTGATAAGAATTACCAAACAAGAAAGCAGTAAGATTGATGATATGTACCTTTAAGTTGATCCAAGCATAAGGTAATCCGGTTGGAGTATTGAAAGCAGGTAGAAAGCGTTGTCCCAAATCCTCAGCCAGGTCAAGGAGTTGATTCTTATAAGTTCCTTGAACCAACCTGTTCGTAGAATCAGTGGCAAGAATATGAGCAGAAACAAGTCCTCCAAGAACTCTTATGTTGCACTACAATTGGTGGTCAGGAAAAGAGAAAAATTATTAAGTGACTTGAATAAAACGTGAGCCAAAGCACATATCCTCCTTGATTGAGTGCTTGGAAATACTACTTAAACGTGGTTATCAAAAGTATTAATTGCGTCAAAAAATTGAAGATACACAAGGCAAGCACAATCACCCAATTAGACCATACAAAAAAATGTAAATGTTACAATATTTGTATTACCTCAAACAGATTTATCCTTGCATCAACATCAAATGATAGATTTTCGGATAGCCAAAGAATAGCCTTTTCAAACTCAGTGTAGTTACCCAAGATTGCGAGGCTGGAAGAAAAAAAGATAATTGGGCAAAATAAAAATGATAAATAATTGGTGCTGAGTTGCAAGAAGAACAACAAGCGTAACCTACCTGGAGAGTGATTCAATTAGGGTAAGAGCAGACCCATTGTACTGTTGTGGCAGATGTTCAAGCTAAATATGGCGACACATGGTAAGACCATTTCATACTATTAGTAATAAATAAGGCTTGTTTTCTTCAATGAGAATTCTTTTAAAGTTAAGACATACTCTTACCTTCAAATTTCCAAGTTCACTTAGAGAATCTGTGTAGGTGTTGGTCAGAGGTTTCAGCTCATCATGCTGCAACAAAAATTAGACAGCCAAAAAGTTAGTAACTTGAGTTGGTAGCTTCTGGATGCTTATTCAACAGTAGCAGATGGAATGTAAAACAGGAAAAGTAAATGCAGAGGTTTGTCTCACCGGAAAAGCATACATCATGTAGTTATCATAAGCATGGTAAAACCTGCCACACCAGAAAACGTTAGTTAATAATGTAGCATGTTAACAAGAAAATTATGTTAATTGTACTTTCCTCCTCTCTTGTAGGCTCGTAAATGACAACGGAATATGAAAACGAGCATTTATAGCTACATCATGTATAATTTGCGAGGAAATTAAACTTCAGACTATATATTCATCAAAAGCCTTTTCAAGTTTTTTGTAAAGGAAATCACGTCTTTATTTGATATTAATGAAAGATAGGCGATTGAGACAAGTTTAGACTTACATTTCGCGAACTCTATCGCTCATGCGCTTCCTTTTAGCTGCCATAAGATTGGTGGAGTGTTGTTCTGACAAACAGATGATAAATATGGAGGGAGAGATGACAAGATAGAGAAGAATCCATATTGCCACCGCTGGTCGAAACATATTTGATGCTTCTCTTTTGAGATACGAAAATTAATGGAGGGAAAATTGGAGAAGAAGATGGGTATGGAAAGTGCAGTACATATTGGATTGGGGATCAAATCTGTTCTGATGTGTTCAAAATCCCTGTCAGCATTGCTTCGTTGGAGAACCCAATCACAAGCCGCCATATCACACATTCATTTTGTTCCCTTTCTTGTCTAATACTAATAATTTCCGAGAGATTCAACCTCCTACATGACTCCTCACTATAGTAAATTGTGGATCATCCTATGCCTTTTTAAGTATTTTTATCAAAATCAATAGGAGTACTAATTATCCAATATTCGTACGACCACATCTCTAATGATCTATCTCGTGCGTTAAATATACATGCTAATACACAAAATTTCTATATTATACATGTTGTGCCTTGAATTTTCTATTTATAACATTTTTTAAACTATTTGACTATGACTTGTATGATATATTTTTGTGCTACAATTCTAATTTGGTGCGTTAGTAGTATATTTCAAGTAGATATATCGTTATTGTGTATTTTTAAATAAAAATTTTGTTGAACTTATGCTTCATGCCTTATAAACTATCGTCCCATGCCTACTAACACACTAAAGCTTACGCCTCAGTATTATATTATAGATATGACTAAATTAGTAGTTGATCTCGAATTAGTACGAGACAAGTTGCTTTTACTAAATCAAAATACTTACATAATTTCAGTCAAAATACATGTAAACACTAAATACAATTACTTTCTGAGGCAAAACCTAAGCTAATACAGCTACATATTTAAGCCACGTAAATTTCCAACTGAAGTATTATGTTAGCCATAGTGCTAGCTGCTCCTTTTTCGATTAAAGCCAACCTCGTATTCTTTTAATTTAAAAATTCGTAAAAGGAAAGTTCGACAAGTAAGATGGATGTTGTCTAAGGGTTTTCTTGAACTTTTATTTTAGCGGTGGTCCCGAAGCGTAAACATAGAGTAGTAATTAAGAATATATTAAATCCAAAACAGGATATATTCAAAATAAGAAAAATGTAGTGTTAGTACAACGAGCTGCTATATCCTTGTCTGATAAAACAAGAGCATATTCAAAGGATATTAGCACACCACTTTTAGATGACAGCAACTTTCCAGCAAACTACTTAACGCTCAGGAAGTAGAGGGCACGATGACAAGGGACAAGGGATCTCTCCCTCTAGACTCAACACCCTGAATCGCGATAAAAGAGCTATTCTGCAAGTATAATTCACCTGAAGAACTAGCAACAGTAAAATATGGGGAATGAGTGCCGTTCTGACAGTGATATACAGAGCTGAAACTGATATGTGAACTTCCGTAAACAATTGTGGGAACATAAGAAGAGTAAGGGTACATAATTCCATTGTTTCTGACTAAAGCATTAAGGTAGAACATGGAGCTACTTGCCCTTTTTGCTTCAAGATCCATCCTTTTCTTCTTCAGCCTCTCTCTTCTATGGGCATTTTGGTGACCTCCAAGTGCCCGTGAGTTTGAAAACTTTTTCAAACAGAAGTGGCACTCATATTTAAGCTCCATGACAGCTGAGACACTCAAGTTTCGGAGGTTCTCGTTTGGGATGGGAAGAACTATACCAGAGGAATTCATACAGATGGAAGTTTTTTCCTCTGGTCGTTCATCCATAAATGTTTCTAAGGAGCTTACACTCTCGTGTCTTTCAGATCTTGAACAAATGCTATCCTTCAAACAAGGATTTAACTCAAAGCCAAATATTCTAAGCTTTTTATCTGAAGCACTAGTTTTGCAACAGATAATATCTGTTCCATTCCTTCCGGTTGAAAGGAGATTATAGTTGGTAGATTTTTGGTACACTGCCTCATCCATTGGACTGAAAAGTTCCTGGCATGCCAAATGTTTTGGAATGCTACATTTATAGGAGATGCACTATATATTATAGTAGAACCACCAAAAGAAGATGTCACACTCATGCATATCCAACATTATACCCAACTAAATCATTATATAATGAAAAGGTTCACATAACGTCAGAACAAGGAGCCCTAGCGCATTACTCAATTAGGACTTTTTTCCATTTTATCTTTATTTTCCAGTACATGCCATTAGTTATTCTTTCTGGGTTTTTTTTCCTACACATGTCATTAGTTAATCTCGCGAAGGAAATCCGTGCTTCACTCAGAAATATCACCTCTTAAGGTAACTTAGCAGCACAAAACCTGCACCAAAAGTTAGCGAACTTGATAATCGACGTTTTTATAGACTTGTACAAGATGTGGACCACATCCTCAAAAAAGAAGCCAGCACCACAGCTGGTAAGCTGCATAATTTAAGATTGAGAATTAAATTTAAATTTAAATTTCTACTATAATACAGTTATTATTTCCTGTCAAAACCATAAGAAATTACTTCTTGGTTACAAGCAAAATAAAATAAATTCAGAAGTGGATAATGAGAGGAGCAAATCTTTTAATCAAGGTCACCAATTAGATCCGAGCATATCTGGTTTGAGCATAATAAATTTGTATCCAGCACCTAGAAAAATAGATTTACAGCTAAAGCAAGTCATTGGCATGTATTAGCATTAGCCAGCTAAAGTTTTTTGTTCCATCTGCCCAAGTTGGCTCAATGGACCACATCTTTGGAGCTTTTTTGCCATTTCAGAAGCCTAATGGAATGTGTTGTAATACCACATTTTTATTTGGTGCTTATCAACAATCATCTCAAGCCCCATTTCATTCTTCTCTCTCAATTTACAAAAAGTTTTATTCCTCAATAAGGGGGGGTGAAAAGCACAACAAAAGCAGAATGACCAGAGGATATAATTAAGCATATACCAGGCGTAGATGCATTACAAATCGCTAGTGAAAATAGAGAGATGTGACCTGTTTTCTCTAAGAAGTGGTCCAAAGACATGAAGTAATTGATTTCCTATTTAATCTTTGTGCACAGGACCCAAATGCAGCACCAAATGTGAAGAGATCATGTACAAAAAAGAATGAAAAAACATCATGTACGCGAATAGATGCATAGAGTTCAGGGATCATAAAAGAGAACAAAGAAAAAGAAACAAAAACCTCATGTACATGAATAGATGCATAGAGTTCATAATTTGGTTTCATATTGCATTAGAACTTTGGCGCAGTAATGGGCAAAGTTTGTCACAGTGTTCCTTTTTGGGTTTGTCAGAACCTTTTCCCGAGCATTCCCTACAGACCTTACCATGGGTATAAATGAGACAATTAAGGTCAAACTTTAGTTCATCTGGAATTCGCCGATTCAGATGAAGATATGTCTTTTTTACATCAGCTGCAGCGGGTACCCAACGAAGAGTCTTTGCAATCTGAAAAATCTGTAGTAAGTTTTGAATGTTAGGCGAGTACTTTGAACAGGCAAATAAGTCCTTTAAAGTGAAACTCACATGTGTGTCCACTGGAAAATCATCTTGCTGAAGATGGAACATCAAGACACATGCCACCTGCATCCATTGCATATTGTTAGAATCACAGCAGCTGGTAAAAGACCAATTAGAAAGGTTGCTGGTGATAAGATCTTTCAGTTTGCAAACACCACCATTAGCATACGCCTTTTTTTTTCATGCCATCTTTCAGATAACTTCATTTTTTCCCCATCGATGGTAAGCACGACCAACATTTTAAAGTCGCGCATGGGAGTCAGACATTTTTAGGACATGGACGCTTTGGGCAAACCTTTGCCACTTGTCTGAAG
Source organism: Nicotiana otophora (assembly GCA_000715115.1). Classification (NCBI taxonomy): domain Eukaryota; kingdom Viridiplantae; phylum Streptophyta; class Magnoliopsida; order Solanales; family Solanaceae; genus Nicotiana; species Nicotiana otophora. The sequence continues at coordinate 16,671 of AWOL01S0416626.1, forward strand.
CATTTTCTAATCTGCCGTCTTATAAGTTTTTGGGACACGGATACCTGCTAATATTTTTTAAAAGGTAACGGCACATATGTCCTCCATTTCAGACAAACATATCTTCCATACACTGGGGACGTGTGACTAGACTTGGAAACCAAATCAACACTAAGTTTTGCCAATGCTCTCATCTGCTTCAGGTTCTCTTCTTCTGTTCCCTCTCCCTCTCGCTCTTCTTCTTTACCCGTGATCTTCCTTGGCTCTACTAGTTCCAGGTCATTTGGTCAAGTATTCTGCTTCTGTCTCTTTTAACAAGGAGGTGTACGGGCCTGCTTGCGGGTACCTCGACAATTCCACCTATCATTCGGTCAAGTATTCTTCTTTTCATCACTTCTTTCCTCCCTCAATCGTGCTTAATATGCTGCTCTTTGCAACATACTTTAGCCCCCAAAAAAATAGACTATGTTCGATAATGAATGGTACATTTTGATACAATATCAAAAAGAGTTGGACTCTTAGAACTAGTATAATATGTAGCTCTATATAGATTCTTTCTTAATATCTAGCAAATTCTTGCAATGTAATTTTGCATTTTCCTGTCACAGAGTAAGAATCTTATTCTCTTTCTTACAATGTTATCTTTTCTTTTTCCTTTTTTGTTTCTAATTTAAGCATAAAAACAATTTAATTGAGATCCATAACATGCTCAATTCTTGCAAGTCCCCAAAATTTTGAAATTTCAAGTTTTCGCTTCAGACACAAAAGTCAAGTCATGTCTGGTTTGGTACTACTCATACTGGCACTACACTTATTCTAAGCACTAGGAAGCTCTATGACCTAATGGAGACTCCACTAGATATTAATTGTTCATTTTGCTTTTATAAGTACTCCAGATATATTTTCTTTTTTTGAACAAATACTCCATCAGATATTACTAACAATGAAGAGGCTTGCTAAGGCCCAAGGGGGGTTCTAACTTCAAATTCCAAGAGCAGGGGGAGATAGTTGTTTAGAGCCTATTTCTCATGTCAAACTGAAAGAAATCCTGTAAAATTCACCATTTGATGCTCGAACTTGGCTCGAAAGGTTTAAGGGATTGAAAGAAAGTGGAGGTTCACCAAAGTTATGATAGTCTATAGGACTTCCACCCCACTCTGCCCACGCCACTCCCGTCCCTCATGGTAGGATGGGACAAGGTTGTAAACAAATATAGCAAGAAAAAGAAGTGTGATCGAGAATTCTCTACCACTTATTTACTCTTATGAGCAGAGACAAGGAGAAATTTTCTTTTTCCTTGGAGGCACCAAAAAATAGTCCAACACCACCCTCACGCTGAAAAAAGAAAGTCTATACTTTGAAGCATGGTGATCAACCCAGACATGCAGTAGAGGGTGGACAAAGCATTGGCATCAGAAAGCTTGGAAGCAATTGCATTTTCTTAGGTACCATGAAGAGAACAGAGCAGAAGTAGGGTATCTTAAATAGTGTAGGAATACACTGTAAAGGCATTTTTATAGATTAAAAATAATTAAGTTTCCATATTTTCTTGTAATACAACAGAATCTCGTAGTAAGTTTCTACAGTTCTGATGAGGGCTAATAACAAAGAGGAACAACGTCCTTATTTTCTATTTACAAAGGTGCCGCTGTCTAGTTATCAACATGAAGAGAAGAAATATGAAAATGTTATGAATCCATGCATGGTTGTTCAATTAATATGCAATAGGAACTTGCCAGATCTCTAAGAGACAAGTATAGCAAAAAATAACACTTAAATAGGCATATTAATATCCAAATTCCAAGCTCAACTCATATTAGACCTAAACATGGTCCACGATTCCCCAAGCAATATTTAAAACAAAACTGAGCACAAGTTACCGTTTTGGGGCCAATCCCTCTGAAACAAGAGAGTTCCCTTTTTATTTCCTCTATAGATAGTTCTCTCAAGTACTCCAAGCACAGATTTCCTTTTTTCTGAAACAATGAACTCAATATTCCCTTGATACAAGAAGTTTTGGTGGGCGCTAAACCTCCACATCTTATGGCATCTTCAACAAGCTTTGTATCAGCAGCTAGAACCTAAGCATTTGAAGATAAAATTCAATAAATAAGTTGGTCCGAAGTGCCAAAGTTTATCCATTTCATCAATGCACGATAAATCGATTATAGAGTAGTCAAGGAAATACATGATCATTCTTGGTTTAAGCAATATAGAGAGCGATAGTACAAAAAAAGCTAGTACTAAAATAAAGCACCATATAAAAACATAATGAATCGGCCAGTATCTACACTAGCAATGCCATACGGAACAGGTAAAATACTATGAGCCAATACAAAATGTAAGTAACATAAAATCCTAAAATAGACGAAAAGCACCTCAGAAGGGGTTTAAGAGTTACCCTATTAAACTTAAAATAAAAATACCGTCTTTGGTTAATCAAACCCTTAGCCATCATAAAGCAAGCATGTACGAAGAAATTGAATTAATGGAGTAGCTTAATTTGAAAAAAGCTTACAGATTCCCAGGTTGGAAAAGAGGATTTGAGGGAAGCAAAAGCCCTCTGAGAGTTAGCTTCAGTGGTGTTCTGCGACAAAATGGTGCTTATTAGACCGTCCAGTACACTCTGTTTACAAGACTCAGTACCACTGACATCATCATCTTCATCTCCAATGTCATTATCATGATTGAGTGATCTTTGCTTGCGGTACTTGATAAATTCTCTGGGGAAACCATGGACGGCCAAGAGATCATCCCTCACAGTTCGGCATTCGTCCGGCGTGGGCCGAGGGAAATCGGGGAATGGCTCACTGCCACTGGAGGAAGCAGTGGTGACTTGAGCCGTTTTCGATGATTTTGAAGACGAACATGGAGAAGGTGAATATTGGTCTTCGGAATTTTTCCTCTTTCGGCTTTTTTGCGCCTTTGTCAGTTTGGTCATTTCTTCGGTAATGAACCCTATGAAAGGCCCAGTGCTATTCAATCGATTTGCCGAAATGTAATTGTTTCAATTACTAGTCACTAGATAGTGAGAAAAATAGACGAGCTGCATACAATGCAATTATTGTTCAAGAACTAATGTCTCGTTTTCGTAGAATGAGAGGGAACACTCCACATATGCTTCTCAAATTAGCTTTTGACCAACTAGAATGGTCATTCATACAATATACCTTAGTTTTACTAAATTTTCCTCCAAATTTTATCAAACTCGTTATGTCTTCCGTCACAACCACCTCCACCTCGATCCTAATCAACGGCAACCCTACTAACTATTTTAAACCATCACGAGGCATCCGTCAAGGGGATCCACTATCACCATACCTATTCATCCTCTGTCTGGAAATGCTCTCCCGCAGTATAAATACGGCGGTGGACTATCGCTTTTGACAACCTATATCCCTGACTAGTAGAGGCCCATTAATGTCCCATCTATTCTTTGTGGATGATATTATTCTCACCGCAAAAATTACACCTCTTACCTGCAACTCCATAATCGACACTCTTAATTATTTTACAGCCCACTCAGGACAAAAATATTAATTTTCACAAATCCAAAATTTTTTTCTCAAAAAATTGCTCAACAACCACAAAAAACTCAGTGTTACATCTTTTTCATATGCACGAAGCGAAAAATTTTGGAAAATATTTAGGGTTCCCCATATTTGTCAAGCAACCCTCAAAATCAAATTTTCAATTCCTATTGGATAACTTCAAAAATAGACTTGCAGGGTGAAAACAAAATTCTTGACTAAGGCATGACGTACTACTCTAATCCGTTCTACCCCCAACCACCTACCCAATCATGTCATGCAATATATAATAATCCCCAACAATATTCTCTCCCAACTCAATCGCTACCAACGAAATTTTCTCTGGGGAACAACACCTCAAAAGAAAAAACTACACCTCCTAAAATGGAATATGGTTACACTACCAATAGACCAAGGAGGTTTGGGCATCCAAAACCTTTTCATAAAAAATAAGGCTCTACATGCAAGCCTTGTTTGGCGACTTTTTCTAAATCCGACTCAATTATGGGCACAATGCCTCCTAAACTCATATATAAGACCCAACAACATGTGCAAGCGCCATGTATCCTTTATTTGGTGTAATATGACCAAAGGTTGGTCCTATTATCGTCTAGGTTACAAATAGAATATTGCTAATGGCCATAACGTGAAATTTTGGACCGACCCCTGGCTAAAAGAAAACATGCCCCTTCGCTTCTGCATATATGGTCCACTAATGCAACATGAGGAGAATAAAGTAGTCTCCAACTACTACTCCAATCAAGAATGGCAACTTACAAGCCTATCTTTTGACCTTCCAAATGACTTAACCACATTAATCAAGAGTACCTATATGCTTCTTAATAAAACCAATTTTGATCAAATCTTCTAGAGCCTTACCAATAACGGCCACTTCTCAGTCAAATCCAGCTACCACTCGCTCACCCCAATTGACAACCCAGCCCCTTCGTTCAAATGGATTTGGAAACTCCCAATCCCACAAAAATATCCTTTTTCCTCTGGTTGTTAGCACATAACAGACTCCCAACNCTCAGGACAAAAATATTAATTTTCACAAATCCAAAATTTTTTTCTCAAAAAATTGCTCAACAACCACAAAAAACTTAGTGTTACATCTTTTTCATATGCACGAAGCGAAAAATTTTGGAAAATATTTAGGGTTCCCCATATTTGTCAAGCAACCCTCAAAATCAAATTTCCAATTCCTATTGGATAACTTCAAAAATAGACTTGCAGGGTGAAAACAAAATTCTTGACTAAGGCATGACGTACTACTCTAATCCGTTCTACCCCCAACCACCTACCCAATCATGTCATGCAATATATAATAATCCCCAACAATATTCTCTCCCAACTCAATCGCTACCAACGAAATTTTCTCTGGGGAACAACACCTCAAAAGAAAAAACTACACCTCCTAAAATGGAATATGGTTACACTACCAATAGACCAAGGAGGTTTGGGCATCCAAAATCTTTTCATAAAAAATAAGGCTCTACATGCAAGCCTTGTTTGGCGACTTTTTCTAAATCCGACTCAATTATGGGCACAATGCCTCCTAAACTCATATATAAGACCCAACAACATGTGCAAGCGCCATGTATCCTTTATTTGGTGTAATATGACCAAAGGTTGGTCCTATTATCGTCTAGGTTACAAATAGAATATTGCTAATGGCCATAACGTGAAATTTTGGACCGACCCCTGGCTAAAAGAAAACATGCCCCTTCGCTTCTGCATATATGGTCCACTAATGCAACATGAGGAGAATAAAGTAGTCTCCAACTACTACTCCAATCAAGAATGGCAACTTACAAGCCTATCTTTTGACCTTCCAAATGACTTAACCACATTAATCAAGAGTACCTATATGCTTCTTAATAAAACCAATTTTGATCAAATCTTCTAGAGCCTTACCAATAACGGCCACTTCTCAGTCAAATCCAGCTACCACTCGCTCACCCCAATTGACAACCCAGCCCCTTCGTTCAAATGGATTTGGAAACTCCCAATCCCACAAAAATATCCTTTTTCCTCTGGTTGTTAGCACATAACAGACTCCCAACCACTGAATATCTCTCCAAATTAGGCATCATCCCATCCAATATTTGTGCTATTTGTAATATGGCGCCTGAAACAGCAAGACACATTTTCCTCGAATGCCCTCAAACTACCAAATTATGAGCTTTTCTCAATTTAAAATATCCACTCCACTACCTTGCTCCAAATCACATAGTCCATTGGACATGGATATATAGGCTTCTAC
>AWOL01S0416732.1:1336-12677 GCA_000715115.1 Nicotiana otophora
CCATAAGGCTTGTTGCGGCGTGCAACCCGATCCATATATATATATAGCAATAAGGCTTGTTGCGGCGTGCAACCCGATCCATAGCCATAAGGCTTGTTGCGGCGTGTAACTCGATCTACATATATATAGCCATAAGGCTTGTTGCGGCGTGTAACCCGATCCACATATATATAGATATCACTCACAGCATGGCACTCAGACCCCCAACACAGTCACCAATCTCTCCAGTCTATCGGGCTCACAACACTCATGCTAAGCAACCCTAATCAATAATACGAAATGTGATAATATACGATAACAGAGACTGAGATATGCCACGTAATGATGAATCTGACTGAGTACACAATTGCAATTAAACAGATAACTCAACAGCAAAGAATGACCACTGTGGGTCCCAATAGTACCAGCATATAGCCTAAACATAATTTCTAGCATGAATCACAGCTCAAGTGCTCTAACACATAGAGTACAACAAAAATGTTCAGACAAAATAGCTACGCAGTTCCAAGGAATCGACTAAATCACAATTTCTACGGTGCAGGCCCACATGCCCGTCACCTAGCATGCACGTCACCTCAACATCCATCACATAGCACGTAATTCGGGGTTTCATACCCTCAGCACCAAGTTTAGAAGTGTTACTTACCTCGAACAAGCCAAATCCAATACCGAGTAAGCCAAATAATGCTCTAAAAATGCCATCCCGCGCGTACTGACCTTCTTACGACTCGAAACTAGCCAAAATCAACTCAAATACATCAAATAAATCATAAGGAAACAATTCCAAATGATAAATGTCAAATCTTTACTCAAAAGCCCAAAGTCCAAATTTGCCTCCAAAATTGCTCAAATCCGAGTTCCCCAACTCAAAATGTGAACAAAATAGCCAAGTCCTCGATATATAGCTTTTTCCCAGGCATCTTCACTTTTGAGAAAAAATTAGCCGCTTCTATGGCATAGCCTCTGCGACAGTACATCCGCTTATACGAAACCAGCTAAAAACTCAACCCTCGTACCTACGGACAAAATATCCGCTTCTGCGACATCGCAGGTGCGAGCCACCATCCGCTCATGCGCAAGACCTTGCTCCTGGGCTCCAACCCATCGCACCTGCGCCCAAATCTCCGCTTCTACGATCTTCCTCACCCAACTCTCACCTCATTTCTGCGACTCGTTTGTCGCTTCTGCGACCATCGCACCTGCACAAAACTAGCCGCAGGTGCGATCACACCAGATCCTGCCACTACCAGCCTTAGCCAAAATTGATCCAAACGATCCGAACCTCGTCTGAAACTCTTCCGAGCCACTCGGGACCCCGTCCGAATATACCAACTAGTCAAATAACATAACACGAACCTACTCGAGGCCTCAAATCACGCTTAACAACATTGAAATGATGAATCCTACCTCAAACCAAAATTAATGAACTTTGAACCTTCAACTTCCAAAACTCGCACCGAAATATATCAAATTAACTCGGAATGAGCTCAGATTTTGCACACAAGTCCCAAATGATATAACGAAGCTATTCCAATTCCCGGAACCACAATCCGAATCCGATACCATCAAAGTCAACTCTCGGTAAAACTTGTGAACTTTTCAAACCTTCAATTTTTCTACTTTCGCCAATTAGTGCCGAATCGTTCTAGAAATATCCAAATGCAAATTCGGGCATATGCCCGAGTCCAAAATCACCATCCGGACCTAAAAGAACCGTCATAACTCCGTTCCGTGGTTAAATGTACAAAAGTCAAACTTGGTCAACTCTTCTAACTTAAAGCTTTAATAATGAAATTCATTCTTCCAAATCGATTCCGAATTACTTGAAAACCAAAACCGACGATTCGCATAAGTCATAATACATCATACAGAGCTACTCATGCCCTCAAACTAATGAGCAAAGTGCAAATTCACAGAACGACCGGTCGGGTCGTCATATCCTCCCCCACTTAAACATACGTTCGTCCTTGAACGTGCCGAGAGTCGTTCCAAAGCCATCAAGCCGCCGTGTAACCTTACCATGCACATACCCGGGAGTTATCCCACGTCACCCTATTCCATATAGGCCTGACAACACAACTTAACTGAAGATCATTACTTCGACCTTAGCCCGTAAACCTTAGAATCCAATTTACAATATCCGAAATTTTCTATAAGACCAGAATCTCGCATCTACACACTGTATTAGTCTAAAGAAGTTGCACCAAGCCATAACCATAACCCAATACACAATCATATGATGTACCACATATCTCAAATACTTATAGCAATAACTTTCGATCCCCGTAGCTGCTCAAAACAACCCAATACCGGTAATAAATCTCATATCGAACAAAACCCCATTCTAAGACCTTCGTACACTGCCGATGATGAAAGAAACACGTAGAAACTCGTAACCACTTATCAGATCAACAAGTCATAGAACTCTCCCTCCTTCAACCAGAACTATAGCCGATTTCTAATATTATCCTTCCAAATATACCGCAATCAGATCCGATAGCACCCATTCTAGGTCCGACGACCTCATCTTATCAAATACAACCGCCCTACTAACATGCCACACCAATACAACCTTAAGCCATAAACTCTGTAATCCGTGCACCAATACACAACAATTCAAGTGTACTCAAACATAGAAAATGACTCCAATAAGAGAACCGTCCCGCAAGCTCAAAAAGTACCACCACAACGCAACGCTAAAAACCCATCACACACCGTGGAACGAAAACACACGAATCTAACACAAAGGATCATATCCTAACATAACTTTGCTGCAATGCGCGACCCCATCCAAACAATGGTCCATATGAAATACCTCAAGTCACAATGCTCAAAATCAACAACCACGCGCAATTTGACGTCTAGTACTAAAAGTGCATGACCATAACCACTGAGAAGCAAATGAACCAATACCATAGTCTGGAAAGAACATAATCAATACACAATCAATCATTCAACACCCTCATACCTCTCTTGCTTAAATTCTGCTATAAGGCCCAAATAGAATTGCACCAAGTGTGCATATAACCAACGAATCACACCCCTCGTAGCATAGAAGAGTAATTCATAGAACATATGAGAACACAAATAAGCTCAACTATAACCGGATGGCACCTCCCTCAATAATAGCAGTACGACGTAAACCAATCCGACCCGGTGTAGATTACACGTCCTCATTGGGCCTACCAATGGGCCCAAAATTAACTCTGGTCATCTACAAATAGATAAATAACCCTCCTAAAGTCCACAATGACCTAACCCTAACACATACCATCCTCTGGCTAGGTTTGGCCACATTTTCACAGTCCACAACCACTATACAATCTACTCATGAGAACTCCCAGTCTCCAAATCCATAGAACACACGAATCACTATATCTGATCCCAACTCCACCGCCCGAATGTCTAAACACATCTCTCATACACGATCATCCCACGAGGAATACTTCGATAATTCTTCCGTACCACATAGCAAAATCTGAATATCAGCAGTTGATCAGCCAGGCGAGTACCGATATACCAATGAAGCGTCCGTAAGTCAAAACTCAATGCGCCTTCTTATATGCACACCCTTCTCAGGCAATAGCAAGTAGTTATAACATTCATCTAAACATCAGAACCCGTCCATGCTGCCTAAGAATTTATGATCTTCCCTTCAAAACTGACCCCTGATCATACACATGCAAATCTCAATCTCCCACAACAGACCACATCTATCATGCCATCATAGGAAAAGTACGAGAATCTCATAATCAACTCCGAGTCACAAGCGAACTACATACTCAATTAGCCAGAAATCTTCCATTTGATCTCATCCAGGAGAAAATCACAATACGCAATATGTTCATCACGCTTGTAGGAAATATACACCTCGAACCTTAGTAGAAATCCTCCAGAGCACTTTGAAATCCATTCGTACCCAATCAAGCCACGCGAATCACCAAACCTAAGCGTACTTCCATAAAACACCTATGGAGACTCATCACATCATGAGAACCAAAAGAACCGAGCATACCATTACCATATTGATCCAACTTAATACCAAGCTGCCCTATTTCTCCGAGCTTCTTTTAGATTACCCTCAAGTTGACACTTCTCCTTTCCATAACACCACGATCCTTACCCGCAGCTCACCACAAAAGATTCTAGGTTAAGACCACACTGCCCTAAGGCCCATAAGCCACTGCATTCCCTCTTAAGCACTCCAAAAATACCACAACCGAGACACCCACTCTGAAGAGACCTTCTGTGAATCCAAACCGTTTCCTTCACCTTTCCAATACTGAAATGTAGAATCCATAATAATATAGAGATATTGCGAGTCCCGGTACCAACCAACGCAAATCTCATATATTAGCTATATACAAGTCCGAAAAATCCTCAAATTCTACATATGAATCTTAAACTCTTTAGAACCTCCTCAAGAATCATCCACTATGCTCAAATCTCAACTGCACCGCCCAACATGCCAAACGACCTATGCTCAATTAGCATGACCACACCCCAAAGAAGTAACCCCGCTTTAGCGCAACCGAGCAAATTTCTACATCATGCTCACTACATCCGTCACGAATAACAACTCAAATCATTCCGTGATTTCCATATACCCATAAAGTGTAATATAACACACATCCAAAAATTTTCTTGCTTAAGTCATCCTCAAAACCAGCCTCTACAAGTCATAACTGATTCACATTATATCTCAAACCGAAACCAACACAACACATAACCATGCAATTAAATCGTCGATAGTAAACTCCCCCACTTGGCTCGAAGCCATAGACAAAACACTCGATAACTCACAATGCCCATACTCTATTACTACCATAATCCCGCACCGAAATTTAACTCAATCCTTCATAAGCTCATGTAACACAAACCATATAATACCTCAAATCATCTACAAATCTCGCATTCATCCTCGTGATGGTTAGGTCAACTATTACAACCGATCTAAACTTAAATCGCACAACTATAACCTATTGGTAGAAAAGAAAGACTCCACACAACCTCATAAGGATCACACGTTTGTAGATTACCCTGCAGGTTATAACCCACCTACTTAGCCTCAAACTGACATTTCTCTATACCCTTTCACAGCCACAACTACTACGCCATCACTTAATCTTCCTGAGTCTGAACCCATCAATAAGACATGAAAATCTACTTCGTTCCTCAATTAAACAACATGAAAAGATCCTTCAATATACTCATAACTCGAGAATGTACATCACATCAAGACAGAATTCAAGCACCCAATAGTCCTTTTTACATCTCAAGCAAACTCTTGTCGTCATATTCAATCCGTCCGAACACATCCCACAATCACATCATACTCATCATATAGCCATCCAGCCACTCCTCGAGCCACTAATTCCATTAATAGGGACACTATCGAACTTATAAGTCCAAAAGCACGTGCTCACACAACCGAAATCCCCGTGCTCAAACTACAGTCAAAACCCGTCCTCAAGTCCTCCAGACTGGCCCATGATCAGTACACATAAATGATATCTCGCACCTCATCTATGGAATCACAAGCCGTCAATGTACGATTGATACGGAGCGCTCACATGCGCATACAAATGCGTGGAAGGGATTCAAAGAATTACGCTTCAAGCTGAATCAATGCCGCACAATAAAGAAAGAAAGATGGAAAATTTATCCTAAATTCCATGTAGCCTCTCGAAGATTGGTATGGACATCATCATACCGATTCCCAAGACTCTACTAGACACTCGCTCATGACTTGTAGAACCTATGAACCTAGAGCTCTAATACCAACTTGTCATGACCCAAAATCCAACTAGTCGTGATGGCACCTAACCCAACCCACTAGGTAAGACAATAACTAACTATCCAATTTAAGGAGATTTATTAAGAGAAGAAAAGATAATACAACTACTTTTATACAAATAATTTCCCAAGGACTGGTAGTACAAATCATGAGCTTCTAAGATCTAGATTTTTTTTAAAAAAACAAAAACTGAATTGAAATAAGTACAACATCTGTTTGAAATATAAATGAACATAATTCGAATCTAGCTGCCAAGGGCAAGTGATAGCCATAACTAGAACGTAAGTACATCTTCAATCCAATTCTTGCCGTACGCAGCAACATCATTATCCAACATCTGCACGCAAGGTGCAGAAGTGTAGTATGAGTACAACCGACCCCATGTACTCAATAAGTAACAAGCTTAATCTTAGGTTGAAAGTAGTGACGATATGGGACAAGGGTCAGAGTCCAACTCTAATAACCAGCAACAGTTCATAAAAATATAATAAATATGGTACAGGAAATGACCTAGTTCATTTACAGTTACGGAAAATAGGCATACTTTTCAAGTTTAACAGTAAATCCCAAATGTTTCAGAGAAAACCCCAAAAATATATGAGTAAGTTTAAAAACCGTGATTTTCCCCAAAAGAAAAACCTTTCAACAATAAATAAGAGGTTTCATTTTTCAGATAGCATGAGGAAAGTACATCTCTATGCCTACATGTCAATATGTAGGTGATATTATAAATGTCACCAAAAATGGGTAGCGTGAGGTAATGCATCTCTATGTCTGTATCTCAAGTACGCATGTCAAATATAATGCATCTCAGTGATGAACTCATGTATTCACACTCTCAGGGTACTCAATCTCTCTGTCTCATATTCTCACTCACCATGCTCGATACTCACCACACTCAGTCACTATGTATTGTATGATACCTGCTGCGCGTGCAGCCCGATCCACATATAGCCATATTGCCTATTGCTGCGCGTAACCCGATCCACATATATATAGCCATAAGGCCTGTTGCGGCGTGCAACCCGATCCGCACACATATAGCCATAAGGCTTGTTGCGTCTTGCAACCCTATCCACGTATATATAACCATAAGGCTTGCTGCGGCATGCAACCTGATCCACATATATATAGTCATAAGGCTTGTTGCGGCGTGCAACCCGATCCACATATATATAGCCATAAAGCTTGTTGCGGCGTGCAACCCAATCCACATATATATAGATATCACTCACAACATGACACTCAGGCCCCCAATACAGTCACCAATCTCTCCAGTCTCTCGAGCTCACAACACTCATGCTAAGCAGCCCTAATCAATGATACGAGATGTGACAATATACAGTAACAGATACTGAGATATGACACGTAATGATGAATCTGACTGAGTACACAACTGCAATGAAACCGATAACTCAACAACAAAGAACGACCACTGTGGGTCCCGATAGTACTAGCATATAGCCTAAACATGATTTCTAGCATGAATCACAGTTCAAGTGCTCTAACACATAGAGTACAACAAAAATGTTCAGAAAACATAGCTACGCAGTTCCAGGGAATCGACTAAATCACAAATTCTACGGTGTATGCCCACATGCGCGTCACCTCAACATCAATCATATAGCACGTAATTCGGGGTTTCATGCCCTCACCACCAAGTTTAGAAGTGTTACTTATCTCGAACAAGCCAAATCCAATACCGAGTAAGCCAAACGATGCTCCAAAAATATCATTCCGCTCGTACCGACTCCGAACGGCTCAAAACTAGCTAAATTCAACTCAAATACATGAAATAAAGCCTAAGAAAATAATTCCAAATGATAAAGGTCGAATCTTTATTCAAAAGTCCAAAGTCAACCAACAAGTCAAACTCGGGCCCGCGCCTCTAAACCCGACAAAACTTATAAAATCTCACAACCCATTCAGTTACAAGTCCAACCATACTAGTTTCACTCAAATCTGACTCTAAATCGATGTACAAAACTCAAAAATTCACTCTATGAAACCTTAGACTAAACCCCCCAATTTTCTCTTTAAAATTCATAATGAAATTACTAAAAACGATGATAGATTCACGAAATATAATCAAAACCGAGTATAGAACACTTACTCCAATTCTTGTGATGAAATTTGCCTCCAAAATCGCTCAAATCCGAGCTCCCCAACTTAAAATGTGAACAAAATAGCCAAGCCCTCGATATATAGCTTCTGCCGAGGCATCTTCGCTTTTCAAACAAATTAGCCACTTCTGCGGCGTCGCCTCTACGACTGTACATCCGCTTCTGTGGAACCAGCTAAAAACTCAACCCTCGCACCTGTGACAAAATATCCGCTTCTGCGACGTCGCACGTGCGAGCGACCATCCGCTCTTGCACTCCGGTCCATCGCACTTGCGCCCTAATATCCGCTTCTGCAATCTTCCTGACCCAGCTCTCACCTCATTTTTGCGACTCCTTTGTCGCTTCTGCGACCATCGCACCTGCGCAAAACCAGCCGCAGGTGCGATCACACCAAACGAGCTGAACCTCGTCTGAAACTCTTCCGAGCCACTCGGGACCCTGTCCGAATATACCAACTAGTCCAATAACATAACGCGAACTTACTCGAGGCCTCAAATCACGCATAACAACATCGAAAGGATGAATCACATCTCAAATCAAAATTAATGAACTTTGAACTTTCAACTTCCAAAACTCGCGCCGAAACATATCAAATCAACTTGGAATGAGCTCAGATTTTGCACACAAGTCCCAAATGACATAACGAAGCTATTCCAATTTCGGAACCACAATCCGAATCCGATACCATCAAAGTCAGCTCCTAGTCAAACTTGTGAACTTTTCAAACCTTCACATTTCTCACTTTCGCCAATTAGTGTCGAATCGTTCTAGAAATATCCAAATGCAAATCCGAAAATCACCATCCAGATCTAACGAAACCATCAAAACCATGTTCCGGGGTCAAATTCACAAAAGTCAAACTTGTCCATCTCTTCCAAGTTAAAGCTTCAACAATGAAATTCATTCTTCCAAATCGATTCCGAATAACCTGAAAACCAAAATCGATGATTCGCACAAGTCATAATATATCATACGGAGCCACTCATGCCCTCAAACTACCGAGCGAAGTGCAAATACTCAAAACGACCGGTCGGGTCGTTATAGTAAGTGACTCAATAGCAAAGAAGAGAAGAAAGTTCGCTAGAGATGATATTTTCTGGTCAAGCAAAATAGTATATACATTGTATTAAAACTAATAATGGAGACGAATAAAAATCCGACCAGATTTGAGAATACACTATCACATTGTATCTACCAAAATCCAGTCAGACAAATAAAAATCTGGCCATAATGTGTATTTCATTGTATTTAATTCAACTACAAGAAATAAAATATGCTCAAATATGAGAAATATACTCAAATATGAGAAAATATACCCGGATCTGATAAATCTGGTCGGTTAGCCATGGATTCTAGCCAGAGATGACTGCGGCGGTGGAGGTAATGACGAGGCTGATCTGGATTGAGGAATTTGAGGTATTAAATTGAGGAATTTTCATAGAGGGTGAGAGAAGAGAGAGTACAAAGGAGAGAAGAAAATAAAAAGAAGGTCGGATGGCAGTGTTCCCGCGGGTTAGGCCGGCGGTGGTTCTCCGGTGAAATTGTAAAACCAGAGAGATAAAGAGTTTAAGGGAGATGGGGGAGGCAGCTAGGCTATAGTACGGATATGAAAGGAGGAAGAGAGGAAAAAGTTACTTTAGGGTTAGAAATTCATTAAAGAAGGTATTTGCTATAAAACCCAATGTAGCTATGCATTATAATTAGTTTAAAGAGTATTTATTTATAATAAATAAGGTGCATTATTTAGCTATAACATGTAAAAATTCATTAAAAAAACCCAGGAAAAGCTAGTAAGAGTAGTAGAGGCCGGGAAATAAATCAGGTCAGAAGGTCGATCATGATCTCCACTTACAGCGTGAACTTTGTTTCTATAACAAGTTTTGTTAAATTGTTTCAATTTAGATCATTCTAAGTCTTTGAAATTGCTCTATGATAAAAATTTTCTTCTAATAAATTCCACAGTGTACGAATCAATATGGTAAATAAATATTTCATTATCAAATTAATTAGTGGAGAAAGTTCTTCACGATTGTGCTTCATTCATGCATGCATACATGAGGCATAAAATTCTTTGCTTAAAAAACTGGCAAACACCTGAAACAATTTTCTCCATATAGAACTACAATTATAAATAAACTTCTTGAGTTCAATCACTGGTACAATGGAGATACAAATTGGAAAAGGAACAGACACATACAAACTTAAGACAAATGCTAATAAATCACTCGACTCCACATACAACGTCAAAACATGTAGCATCATAATGCTATTTTATTAAGTACGTACTAATTAAGATACTCCAAAAGACCCAGATGAAACTCAAGAAACTTCAAATCATGGAAACGTAGGAAGCCATGAAAAGAAGGATGCTGACAACAACTTGAACTGATAGAGCCTTCAGAGGACTTCCATCAGAGGTATTGCTGCTTCCTGCTGCCTTTGAGCCTACTCAATCAATCAACGAAAAATGATGTTATAAATTGACAAGATATAAAATTTAGACGCATAATATTTAGTACTATAATTAATGAATTGCTATAATTGATCTTTCTCATCTTTGACCTTTAGGTTTAGTTCAAATATTGCTAATAACTCCCCCTATGCGCAAAGTATAGCCAATCCAAATATATGAGAGAATTAAAGTAGATTAATAAACAATATTGTAAAAGAAGTCTAACTAACTACGATGAATATATTGAGAATTTACAGATGATTCATACACTTGAGTCTAACTAATTTGGGATTGAGCTATGTAAATTGATTGTTCAAATATTTGCTAATTAATTAAGTGTTTTAGTCCAAACGAACTTATACGATCATGATATAGCACAAATTACTTCGTGATTACTAGATCTGCATATTGATTACACCAAATCCTATAGTTGTATCTGGTTTTCAGAAAATATCTATAATCACGAACATGTTGTCATGCATGTTTCGGAAATTGTAGAATTTTACGAAATCGTATAACAAAATTACAATTAATACATTGTGTGAGTGTTCATGAGTTACCTGACACCGCTATACCAGTTGACGAATCTGGAGTTCCTTCTGTAGGTGCACCCTCTGGAGACATTACCGGTCCATTACCAGCTAAGAAATATTAATAGCGGTATTTAAACATCATATTGGAAAAATTACGAACACTTAAAATACAACCATAAAAGAACTTGTAATTGTTTGCTTGTCCTTCTTATGTCTCTTTTTTTTTTTTTTCATTTTGGTAATACATATGTTCCGTAGCCTGTTTGTTAGCAGCTTGTGAAAGCTTGTTGTTACAAATTAAGCACTATATGATATATAAGTGTAATAACATCCAAAGAGACATACTCTCTCCGTTCCAGTTTATGTGAACCTATTTCTTTTTGGTCCGTTCCAAAAAGAATGACCCCTTTCTAAATTTGGAAACAATTTTGCTTAA
>AWOL01S0417138.1:0-10262 GCA_000715115.1 Nicotiana otophora
ACTAGCACGATCTGGTGTGCAACACTTCAATCTTATTGATTTTATTTTATTAATTCATTTTGACTTTTTAACTTCTTTTTAGGCAATCTATTATTGTATTCCTTTAATATGTCCATGTGGGGTAGTTTAATACTGGGTAATTGTCAAAGCATATTTTGATTGGGTTGGATTGATTCTTTAGCATGTCTATACCATGTCGCCTAGTAGGATTGAACACAAGTTTTGCATAATCTAGGTTAAGAGACCTATAGTCCTTACTTTTCTAGATTGTACGGACCGCACTTGAACTTATGCAGTCCGCAAACTGCTGTTTTGAGTAACTTGGATGGCTTGCTGTTTGTGTGGCCGCATATTAATTGTGCGGACCACAGATTTTATGATGCGGACGCAGAATAGGTCTTCACTGATAATCAAAGACTTACTCTCTGATCATCTCAAGTACGGACCGCAAACATATTTGTGTGGAACACAAATGATTTCTATTGCCATAGATTGCAGTCGCACTGTTTATCAGTGAACTGATCCTAAGAACTGAGCACACCTATGCTGAAGTGGGGCCTGTATTTGGAATTGAGAAGTCCGCACTTATACTTTTTGGACCGCACTCCAATATTTGCGGACCACACTTAGTCCTTCTCTACTGCATGCTACAATCCTGAAACCTCACTGCTTCTATGATGTCCTCACATGCTTCTATGTCTCTTAACTGTTTACAACATGGATATCAACTGATAAATCTCTTTGTGCATATGTCAAAAATGGTGCGATCAAGAGGTTGAGGTGAATCTACATATGAAAGGGTAGAATCTTCAAGGGGCAGGGGTAGAGCTGCCATGCCCCAAAGTGTGCAATGAGCAATTATATATAAGACAACTGCAGGCTAAGGGAGAGGTAGAAGCCTCTCAGAGTCAAGTTCTTATGCCCCATCTAGGGAGGCCTCATAGCGAAATTCTGTGTCTTTACCTGAGGAACACAATGAAGAGCAATTTAGGTCACATGGGCAATTTAAGCCTCTAGATGCCTTCTATATCTCACAGTACCTCTCAGGGTTCAAATAGTGACAGTCATGAGTCCAACACAGCTGCTTCGGCCTCTGCTTTTGATGATGCCCCGGATAATGGGAGAGGGGGAGCAAGTGCACTGGCAAACTTGGCTCGGACAAAGAAGAAGGTTGTTTGGGAATATCGTTTCTTGAGTTTGCAAGCATATACAGACTTTCGGATGCAGTGGAAGGAAAGATATCTAACTCATGAGTGGAAATTTCTCCTCAAAGACTTAGACAAATACAACCGCGCAGTCTTAGAGCAGTTTACCAAGAGAAAGGGGTAGATGTAGTTTACTAAGAAGGTGGTGGATGTGAAAGAGCATCTTATCCGGAAATTCTATGCCAACACAACGCATATTCTCAAAGGGACAAATATCCAAGGTGTGCAACCTGAAAGTAAAGCTTGATCAACACACTTTGAATGCGTACTTGGGATTTGATTATTTGGAGCCAAAGGAGTATTTGCAAAAGGTGGCTTTGAAGAAGGAGGCTAGACCATGGCTTGCTGAGATTCTTGCACCTGGATCTACTCCCCCTTGGATAGGTGTTGGGGTGCCAATCCTCCGGAACACTCTGAGCTTTGAGGCAAAAGGGTGGCAGACCTTTCTGTGCAGCAGACTTGACCCGTGCTTGAATGAGAACAACCTGCCCCTTCCACGAGCTATATTGGTAGCCTCTATCATGGACGAGTACCCGATTAATGTGGGTGCCCTGATGTCGGCCAATATCTCACTTGTGGAATAGTAGGGTAACACATCTTACCACTACCCCAACACTATTACTGAGTATCTGACTAATGTGAGGCTAGAGTCTAGACCATTTGACACCAAGTTCAAGTCGACCGGGCTATTTGAGTGGTACGAGCTACAAGATCCAAGGAACCCAAAGAAGAGCATTCAACCTTCTATTACTACTGGCCAGTCTGATGAGCCAATAGTTGTAGCCCTTGGTCCAGGTGATATTCCATCTACTTCGGTTGAGCCTTCTACTAATACCATAGCTGCCATCATTGAGCCACCATCCTTAGCCCCTACTACAATGCCTACTCTAGCTTTGAGGCTGGTGCCTATGCCTACAGGTCCGTTGTCTGCCTTGCGGGTCTCTTAGACCCTTGCGAGCCTCAATAACTGGATGCATGCAGCTACTTCAAAGCTGTCCGAGATCTCCAGTACAGTTGCAGGGCAGTCATCTTCACATACATAATTGGATCGTTCTGACATAGATAAAAAGCTCACCACAGTCTTGGACAACTAGAAGGTGATTATGGATACACTGGTACAACATGGTGTAGTGATAGAGTGGTTGGCCAAGCAAGTAAAGATGATGAGGAAGACACATGCCAACAAGAATTCATTTGATGCTCTTCGAGCTGAGGTGATCCTGTAGCTGAGGCCTAATATTTGCCCTTTGACATGATACTAGACCCCGCCCAGCCTCACCCAGCTCTATCTTCTCATGAGGATCCCGCTGCTCAGCCTGAGGAGACATGCCTTGCATTCGACACTACCGAGGTGGTGCGTGATATGTTCAGCTCTCAGGCGGCTCCCACACACGATGATGACATTCAATTAGCTGAGCCGACTAAGGCTGATGCTACTGGTGACACTTTGATGACTGAGGACACTTAGGGAGTTTCTTCGCCCTCTCTTTCCTTTGATCTTATTTTGATAAGCATTGGGGACAACGCTTCTTTTTATTCGGGGGGTTGGGGGTTGAGAATTCTATATTTGATGATGATTTGATACATTTGATAACATTAGGATGTAATAATCGAATGATTCTAATTTATGTTTATCTTTAGTAGTTGTTACATTTATTAGCATCTTTAGTTGTTTATCTTTAATATTATTTGTTTTGGTAGCTTTTATGTTTTTCTTATTAGTGTTGATAATAAACCTTTGATTTTCTTAATGCCATAGTTCTTTTCAAAGGTGGTCTTGTATGTGAACCGGGTGACTCTTCCCGAGGATAGATAGTGTGATAACTCTTTTAAGGGAATGAGTCAGTTTCATATTTAGGTAATAGTAGTAGTAATGAATAAAAGCCCTAACTAAGTCATTTTCTAAAAAAAGTTATTTATGCTTCATGTGGAACCAACATACTTAACTGCATGCTTATGATGTGAAACAAGGTTTTTGGAATAAAATAGCTCTAGTTTAGTGACTTTGAGGTTCTTAAGTTGACTTTGATAATCATTANTCGAGTACCCGATTAATGTGGGTGCCCTGATGTCGGCCAATATCTCACTTGTGGAATAGTAGGGTAACACATCTTACCACTACCCCAACACTATTACTGAGTATCTGACTGATGTGAGGCTAGAGTCTAGACCATTTGACACCAAGTTCAAGTCGACCGGGCCATTTGAGTGGTACGAGCTACAAGATCCAAGGAACCCAAAGAAGAGAATTCAACCTTCTATTACTACTGGCCAGTCTGATGAGCCAATAGTTGTAGCCCTTGGTCCAGGTGATATTCCATCTACTTCGGCTGAGCCTTCTACCAATGCCATAGCTGCCATCATTGAGCCACCATCCTTAGCCCCTACTACAATGCCTACTCCAGCTTTGAGGCTGGTGCCTATGCCTACAGGTCCGTTGTCTGCCTTGCGGGTCTCGTAGACCCTTGCGAGCCTCAATAACTGGATGCATGCAGCTACTTCAAAGCTGTCCGAGATCTCCAGTATAGTTGCAGGGCAGTCATCTTCACATACATAATTGGATCGTTCTGACATAGATAAAAAGCTCACCACAGTCTTGGACAACTAGAAGGTGATTATGGATACACTGGTACAACATGGTGTAGTGATAGAGTGGTTGGCCAAGCAAGTAAAGATGATGAGGAAGACACATGCCAACAAGAATTCATTTGATGCTCTTCGAGCTGAGGTGATCCTGTAGCTGAGGCCTAATATTTGCCCTTTGACATGATACTAGACCCCGCCCAGCCTCACCCAGCTCTATCTTCTCATGANTATGGTGCAGTGATAGAGTGGTTGGACAGGCAAGTAAAGATGATGAGGAAGACACATGCCAACAAGAAGTCATTTGATGCTCTTCGAGCTGAGGTGATACTGTAGCTGAGGCCTAATATTTGCCCTTTGACATGATACTAGACCCCGCCCAGCCTCACCCAGCTCTATCTTCTCATGAGGATCCCGCTACTCAGCCTGAGGAGACATGCCTTGCATCCGACACTAGCGAGGTGGTGCGTGATATGTTCAGCTCTCAGGCGGCTCCCACACACGATGATGACATTCAATTAGCTGAGCCGACTAAGGCTGATGCTACTTGTGACACTTTGATGACTGAGGACACTTAGGGAGTTTCTTTGCCCTCTCTTTCCTTTGATCTTATTTTGATAAGCATTGGGGACAACGCTTCTTTTTATTCGGGGGGTGGGGGGTTGAGAATTCTATATTTGATGATGATTTGATACATTTGATAACATTAGGATGTAATAATCGAATGGTTCTAATTTATGTTTATCTTTAGTAGTTGTTACATTTATTAGCACCTTTAGTTGTTTATCTTTAATATTATTTGTTTTGGTAGGTTTTATGTTTTTCTTATTAGTGTTGATAATAAACCTTTGATTTTCTTAATACCACAGTTCTTTCCAAAGGTGGTCTTATATGTGAACCGGGTGACTCTTCCCGAGGATGGATAGTGTGATAACTTTTTTAAGGGGAATGAGTCAGTTTCATATTTAGGTAATAGTAGTAGTAATGAATAAAAGCCCTAACTAAGTCATTTTCTAAAAAAAGTTATTTATGCTTCATGTGGAACCAACATACTTAACTGCATGCTTATGGTGTGAAACAAGGTCTTTGGAATAAAATAGCTCTAGTTTAGTGACTTTGAGGTTCTTAAGTTGACTTTGATAATCATTAGGTGGTTGAATGGACCATAGTGATCTTTAACTTGACTGTGATCGTTGTGGATTTTAGAGTCTATCCTCTTTTACAGTCTATTTGCACGAGAGGTGAGATGAATTCTTATTGCTAGTCCAAGTACTTGAGTGAATAGTCTAGAACTTGCGCGGATGTATTTCAAGGAAAAATTCTAAGCATGCTTGGTTTCAAAAAATGATTCTAGGCTTTCCTTGGATCGTTTGAGCTTTCTGTTGCCACCCTATGATTGTTATCCCTAGTCAACCCCTTTGAACCTTTTAGCCCTTCTCTGTTGGTAACCATGCTACAAGTAATCCTTTCTTGGCATCCAAACCTTCCTTACATGTTTTCATTTATTCATGCCTTTATTTATTGTCTGCCTTTTATTGTTATATGCTCTCACGTGTATTAGATAGATGCTTTTACTATTTCATGTTTTTACTTTCTTTATTTCCTTTACTTGTTTCCTGTTTTACTTTACTATATTACATCAGATTGCTTTGACAAATTATGCATTTTAGTTCCCTTTTTATGTTATTATGCGAGATTGCCATATTTTGTTGTTACTGATATACAAGATAGGGTTGCACACCGCAAAAATATTATTACATATGTGTGGATCGGGTTGCATGAGGCATCATTATTATTATATGTGTGGATCGGGTCGCATGCCGCAATAATATTATTATATATATTGATCGGATTGTACGCCGCAATGATATTGGTGTTGGTATGTAGATCGGGTTGCGTGTCATAATGGAAAGGATGAATTGCAGTTATTATTGGTTGTTATATCCCTATACCGTGTTGTATTGTAAGACTGTGATGTGATGACATTCTGCGGCCCTTTGTCATTTAATTTCTTATTCTGTTTGTTATGTAGTTATTCATTTCACTTTCTCATTATTACTTCTCTGCTTATTACTCTTACAGGTTTGTAGTGAGTATCATGTTATAGCCTCATCACTACTTTGTCGAGGTTAGCCTCGATACTTACTGAGTACATGAGATGGTTGTACTCATACTACATTTCTATACTTCTTGTACATATCCCGATGTTGCTCCTAGCGGCGGTCAGAGGTGATTCTTAGACCTACTTTTTCCAGTAGACTTGAGGTAGTGCTGCTTGGCAATTGCAGACCTTGGAGTACCCTTCCAAACTTTATCTACGATTTAGTGCTCTACATAGTTTTATATTTTTATTTCAGACTTGTATTTAGCACTATTAGTGGCTCATGTACTTGTGACACCAGTTTATGAGGATAGTCTTGGATAATGTTAGTTGTACCCCTATTATTCGTTTATGCTATTTCACTCTTTTATTATTTTAAATGCCTCTTTATTGTTAAACTGCTTTAGTTGTTGTGCTAATGTTGTCTTACTTAGATATCAGATGTTAAGCGCCATCACAACCTTATGGTTGGGATTTTGTGTAATGACCCGATCAATAATTTTATATATTTGAGCCTCATTATCCCTTTTGAAGCTTCCAGTATGTGTATTTGTGGTTTTATAACTTTTCGAGATGGTTGGTTTTGTTTCTGTGAGATTGTGGAACAATGGGTCACCTAGTTTGGATGCTTAAGTTGGAAATATTAACCGAGGTTTAAATTTTGTGAAAATGACCCTAGAACAATAGGTTCGTATGGAGATTTGGAACTTGGGAGTATGTTGGGAATTGAATTTCGAGGTTCCTAAGGTGATTCGGCTTTTTGCCGAAAGTTGGCAATTTGAAGGTGTTGAAATTTCCTAAGAATCATGGGTTGACTTTATTGTTATCATGTTTGGATTTGGTTTCGTGACTTGGATTAGGTCCATTTTGTCATCTGGAACATGTACGCAAAGTTTGGTGTCATTCCGAGTTGGTTTGGTGGGAATCAGATGCTTGGTTGTGATTTTAGCGATTGTTGAGTTTCATTGTGAATTCTATATGTTTTGGTGTCCGATTCGTGATTTTCGGATTATCTATTGGTGTTTTGTGTTTGAGAGCAAGTCCATATGATATTTTTTGACTTACATGCATGTTCGGTGTGGATCCCCTAGGGCTCGGGTGAGTTTCGGACGTATTTCAGAATGGTTTGCACTTGATTCATATCTGCTGGTGTGCTAATGATGCGTTTATCGCAAATATGACCACTAGTTCACATTTCCCAATAGCGCATTTATGAAGGGGGAAATGGATGGCAGGCTTCGCAAATCGCAAATACGAAGTGGGATTGGGCTGAACAAATATTGGGATTTCGGGACTTAGTCTCATTTTATCACGTTTTTGAGCCCTAAACTAGGTGGGAGGCGATTTCAGGAGGAGATGTTCATACAAAGCTGTTTAGTAAGTGATTTTGACTAAAGTTTGATTATATAACATGATGTTTATGAAATTTAACATCTAATTCATGATATTTGAATAGAAAGTTTGGGGGAGGGGTTGACTATGTTTTAAAAAAATAAAATTTGAGATTTGAGAGTCGAATTGAACTAGAATGTAAAAACCAAATACATATATGGACTCATGAGATTATGGGTAGTTGAGATCTACCCTTCGGCTCGATTTTCGATCGGGCGGGCTCAAGGTTGACTTTTGAGAAATTGTGTAAAGATCTTAATTTTATTAATTGAAATTAGTTTCTCTTGTGGTTTTTGCTATTATTAAGTCACCTCTGGCTAGATTTGAGCCGAGCATAGGTGAATTAAAGGAAAAGCTTTTTTATATTATTGAATTGGTCTAATTCAGGTAAGTATCTTGCCTAACTTTGTGTGGGGAAATTACCCCTTAGGATTTGGTATTATTCGAGATGTTTATGCTATGTGAAGCAACATGTACATAAGGTGACGAATGTGTACACGGGAGTATGTGTGGTAATTGAATGGATTAGACCATATGATATTAATATGCCTTGAATTTGAGTTGTATGTTATATGAAGCACGTTTTATTATTGATTCACTCCTCGCACCCCTGTGTTATTGTTATGATTCTTGTATATATTGTTGTTGAACCGTGGGCTATATATTGTTGTGGCTTTGGTATTATTGTTTGGGCAATATTGTGGCGTATGTGCATATGTGGTGCGGGTTGGTTGTTGTGTTGTGAATGAGATCCGCATGTGGCAGCATAAGGGTGGTGTGTATTGATGTGCATGTGGCGAGATAGGGGGGCTTATGTGCGCGTTGAAAGTAAGGGGAATACTTCATTGTGATGCGCACACAACGAGATAGGGGGGCTTATGTGCGTGTAGGTATGTAAGGGGAAATATTTCATTGTGAAGCTCACACCGTGACATAAGGGT
This sequence comes from Nicotiana otophora, assembly GCA_000715115.1. Lineage (NCBI taxonomy): Eukaryota > Viridiplantae > Streptophyta > Magnoliopsida > Solanales > Solanaceae > Nicotiana > Nicotiana otophora. The sequence goes on from AWOL01S0417138.1 coordinate 8,223, forward strand.
GATTTTTTCATTATGTTGTGTGGTATTTCAGGGTGATTCTCGATGTTACTTATGTGATAGAACAAATGTCTTAAATATATCCTTGTTTTCCTTAATTGATTCCACTTTGTGATTTATGTGTTATTGGTTAATTTACCGTGTTATCACATGCCCTATTCATTGTTGATATTTATTCTATTATGCTTTTCTGTTATCTATTTTATATTGATATTCTACATATGCCATTTGTCTAGTGAGTGTCTTGACTTGAGCCTCGTCACTACTCCACCGAGGTTACTCTTGATACTTACTGGGTATCAATTATGGTGTACTCATATTACGCTTCTGCATATTTTTGTGCAGATCCAGGTACCTTGGATCGTGCTGGTTGCTAGAGAGTCGAGCTAGAGTTGTGGAGACTTCAAGGTATGCATGTTGTTTTGTTCGCATGCCTCAGCCTCACCTTCTATTGTTTCGTTATTGTTGTTTATGTATTCCAAATAGTGATGTACACTTTGAGACTTATTATGTACTTTTTGCAGAGCTTATGACTCCGTATTACCGTGTTTTGGGATGTATGGCTGTTGAATTTAGCATTTTCAAGTTTTATTTGATATTTAAGTTGTCTTATTCTATTGATCTCATAATGTGATTGGCTTAATTTGTCTTAGAGACTAGGTGCCATCACAATGCTTAAGGTGGATTTTGGGTCGTGACAAGTTGGTATCAAAGTCTAGGTTCATAGGTTATATGAGTCATAATCATGTTTAGTAGAGTCTTGCAGATCGGTAAGGAGACGTCAGTACTCTTTTTTGAGAAGCTATGGAACTATTAGAAAATTCCACTTCTTTCATTCCTTATCGTGAAAGTTTATGGATTTCAGAATTTGAGCTTTTGTCTTTCTATTCTCTCACAGATGGTGAGGACATGAGCATCAGTTACTGATGATGCTATCCCTAGGGCTGGTGTTGCTAGGGGCCGTTGTAGAGGCAAAGACAGAGGCCGAAGTGGTGCACGTGCTATAGCTAGAGCATCTGCGAGAGCGGCAGTTGAGAAGCCACCAGTAGATCCAGATGGGGAGTAGGCACTGGAGGCGCCTTTTGCTACACCTGGACTTTAGGAGACTTTAGCGCACTTCCTGAGCATGTTTTGTACCTTTCCTCAGGCAGGGTTGCTCCCGGTTGCACCAGCCACTTCTCAGGCTAGGGGAGGAGCTTAGACTCTTGCTGCTTGTACTGCAGAGCAACGAGCTCATGTTGATCAGGCTCAAGGTGTTATGCTGGTGCAACCCGTGATCGCAGTGCAGCCTGAGGTCAGGCTAGTGGCATTAGAGGAAGAGCAGAAGAGGTTATAGAGGTTCAAGAAGTATCATCCTCCTACTTTTTGTGGCACAACTTCTGAGGATACATAGGGTTTCCTAGACTACTGTCACCATATTTTGCGCACTATGGGCATAGTGGAGTTGAGCGGGGTCGACCTTATTACTTTCCAGCTGACGGGGCTGGCATATATATGGTGGAAGACTTATGAAGAGAGTAGGACTACTGACGTAACACCACTTAGTGGGGCTTAGTTCACTAATGTCTTTTTGAGGGATTTCATTCCACATACCCTCAGGGATTCGTTACGCATCGAGTTCGAGCAGTTGTGACATGTGACTATGACTGTGTCTGAGTGCTATGAGGTGTACTTAGTTATCTTGTGTTGAACCTGATTTGGTTTCCACTTTTAGAGAGTCTGCAAATTTATTGAGGGACTTAGTTATGGTCTCAGATTTGGGATAGCAAGGGAGGTAGAGACTGATACTCCATTTTAGCAGGTTGTGGAGATCGCTAGGAGGTTGGAGAGTATCTGTGGCTAGGAGAGGGAGGATAGGGAGGCCAAGAGGCCTCGAGATTTTGAAGGATTTATTGGTTCCCGCTCCGTAGTTTCATCTCGTCATGGAAGAGGTTATATCAGTCGACTAATTCAGTCTACACTTTAGATTAGTCACAATGATCCAGTTATTCAGGGACCTCAGAGTGCTCATTTTGGATAGCCATCTTCTAGTGCACCACCTGG
>AWOL01S0417234.1:5268-18996 GCA_000715115.1 Nicotiana otophora
CCTCTTTTTATTTGCATTTTACGGCCACAAAACTAGAATTTCGTGTGATTCTCATATTTTTGTATGCTGTAGCCCACGCCTTCCCAGTCGGTAGGGCCCCACAGAGCCGGAATGCCTAAAAAATTTTCGGGCCATCAAATATGACCTAAGGAACCATAGTCACCACCCCTCCATGTCCTTTCCTCATTTTTCGCATTTTTCGGCCAAAAAACTAGAATTCCGCCTGATTCCCATATTTGCATGCTTTCCAAGTGGTCCTCGGACCCCCGGGCCCCGATCGCCTAAAATTTTTTGGGACATCCAATACGACCTAAGGAACAATAGTCACTGCCCCACCATGATCATTCCTCATTTTTTACGTTTTACGGCCTAAAAACTAGAATTTCGCCCGATTCCCAGATTTTCGTGTGCTTTTGCCCACGCCTTCCGAGTAGGCCGTGCCCCCGGACTCGGATCGCCTAAAATTTTCCAGGCCATCAAATATGACCTAAAGAACCATAGTCACCGCCCTGCCATAACTGTTCCTCGTTTTTGTGCATTTTACGGCCAAAAAACTAGAATTCCGGCTGATTCCCATATTTTCGTGTGCCATATCCCACTCCTTCCGAGTGGGCCCGGGCAACCCCAGACCCGGATCGCCTAAAATATTTTTGGGACATCAAATAGGACCTAAGGAACCATAGTCACCACCCTGCCATGGCTGTTCCTCATTATATTTGCATTTTACGGCCAAAAAACAAGAATTCCACCCGATTCACATATTTTCTTGTGCTATAGCCCACGCCTTCCGAGTGGGTCCGGGACCCCCGGACCCCGATCGCCTAAACATTTTCCGGGCCATGAAATACGACCAAAGGAACTATAGTCATGGCCAGAAAATTAGAATTCTGCCTGATTCCCATATTGTCTTGTGCTATATCCCACGCCTTCTGATTGGGCCGGGCCCCCGGACTCGGATTGCCTAAAATATTTTCGGTCCATCATCTACGACCTAAATAACCATAGTCATCGCCCCGCCATGACCGTTCCTCGTTGTTTTGCATTTTACGGCCAAAAAACTAGAATTCCGTCTGATTCCCATATTTTCGTATGCTATAGCCCACAGCTTCCTAGTGGGTAGGGCCGCCCAGATTCGGATAGTTTAAAATTTTACCGAGCTATCGAATACGACCTAAGGAACCATAGTCACCGCCCTGCCATGACCGTTCTTCGTTTGTTTTGGCATTTTACGGCCCAAAAACTAGAATTTCGATTGATTCCCATATTGTTGTGCGTTAGCCCACGCCTTCCGAGTGGGCCCGGGCCCCCCGGAACAGGATCGCCTAAAATTTTTCCGGGTCATCAAATATGACCTAAGGAACCATAGTCACCTCCTTGCCATGACTGTTCCTCGGGTTTTTGTGTTTTACGGCCAAAAAACTAGAATTTCACCTGATTTCCATATTTTTAAGTGCTATAGCCCACGCCTTCCGAGTGGGTCCGGGCATCCCGGACCCCGATCGCCTAAAGTTTTTTTGGTCTATCAAATACGACCTAAGAACCCAAAGTCACCGCTCCTCCACGACCGTTCCTCGTTGTTTTGGGTTTTACGGCCAAAAAACAAGAATTCCGCCTGATTCACATATTTTTGTGTGCTATAGCCCACGCCTTCCGAGTGGGCATGGCCCCCGGGCCCGGATCACCTTAAAGTTTTTCGGGCCATCAAATATGACCGAAAGAACCATTGTCACCACGCTGTCATGACCGTTCCTCCTTTTTTGTTTGCATTTTACGGCCAAAAAACTAGAATTCCGCCTGATTCCCATATTTTCGTGGGCTATAGCCCACGCCTTGCGAGTGAACCTGGCCCCCCAAACTCGGATCGCCTAAAGTTTTTCCGTGTGATATAGCCCACGCCTTCAGAGTTGGCCGGGCCCCCCAGACTCGGATCCACTAAATATTCTTCGGGCCATCTAATACGACCTAAAGAAAAATAGTCACCACCCTACCATGACCGTTCCTCGTTGTTTTACATTTTACGGCCAAAAAACTAGAATTCCGCCGGATTCCCATATTTTCGTGTGCTATAGCCAACGCCTTTCAAGTGGTCCCGGGACTCCCGGACCCCGATCGCCTAAAATATTTCCGGGCCATCGAATACGACCTGAGAAGCATAGTCACCACCCCGCCATGATCATTCCTCATTGTTTGCATTTTACGGCCAAAAAACTAGACTTCCGCCAAATTTNTCCTACCGCTGAGTCTGTTCCGGTAGAAAGAGACTTTCCGGATGTGTTTCCTGTAGACCTATCGGGGATGCCATCCGACAGGGACATTAATTTTGGTATTGACTTAGTGTCGGGCACTCGGGCTATTTCTATTCCTCCATATCGTATGGCACCAGCAGATTTGAAAGAATTGAAAGAGCAGCTTTAGGAGCTTCTTGATAAGGGGTTCATTAGGCCTAGTGTGTCACCTTGGGGTGCGCCGGTTCTATTTTTGAAGAAGAAGTATGGTACTATGCATACGTGCAATTATTATAGGCAGTTGAACAAGGTTACAATTAAGAACAAGTATCCTTTACCGCGCATTGATGACTTATTTGATCAGCTTCAGGGAGCAAGAGTGTTCTCTAAGATTGATTTGAGGTCTGGGTATCACCAGTTGAAGATTCAAGACTCTGATATTCTAAAGACGGCATTCAGGACCCGCTATGGTCACTACGAGTTCCTTGTGATGTCTTTTGGGATGACCAATGCCCCAACAACATTCATGCATCTGATTAACAGTGTATTCCAACCATATCTTGATGTTTATCACAATATTTATTGATGATTTCCTAGTGTACTCACGTAGCCAGGAGGAGCATGCGCAATAACTGAGGATTGTATTATAGACATTGAGGGAGAACAAACGTTATGCTAAATTCTCCAAGTATGAGTTCTGACTTGATTCTGTGGGGTTCTTGGGACACGTGGTGTCCAATGAGGGTATCAAGGCAGATCCGAAGAAGATTGAGGCAGTTCAGAATTGGCCCAGACCGTCCTCAGCTAATGATATTTAGAGTTTTCTTAGCTTGGTCGAATATTATAGTTGCTTCATGGAGGGTTTCTCGTCCATTGCGAAACCTTTGACTTGATTGACCCACAAGGGTGTCCCATTCAGGTGGTCTGATGAGTGTGAGGAAAGCCTTCAGAAGCTCAAGACTGTCTTGACCACAACTTCAGTCCTAGTTTTGCCTTCAGCATCGGGTTCATATATAGTGTATTGTGATGCTTCTCGGATTGGTATTGGGTATGTCTTGATGCAGGAGGGTAGGGTGATTTCTTATGCTTCATGCCAGTTCAAGCTCCATGAGAAGAACTACCCTTTCATGATTTAGAGTTGGCAACCATTGTTCATGCATTGAAGATTCGGAGGCATTATCTCTACGGTGTGTCTTGTGAGGTATATATAGATCATCCGTAACTCGTTTATTTGCATTTTACGGCCACAAAACTAGAATTTCGCGTGATTCCCATATTTTCGTGTGCTATAGCCCACGCCTTCCCAGTGGGTAGGGCCCCCCCAGAGCCGGAACTCCTAAAATTTTTCCGGGCCGTCAAATACGACCTAAGGAACCATAATCACTGCCCCTCCATGACCTTTCCTCATTTTTCGCATTTTCCGGCCAAAAAACTAGAATTCCGCCCGATTCTCATATTTGCGTGCTTTCCAAGTGGTCCTGGGAACCCGGGCCCCTATCGCCTAAAATTTTTCGGGCCATCAAATACGACCTAAGGAACCATAGTCACTGCCCCACCATGATCGTTCCTCATACTTACCAAAAAACTAGAATTCCGCCTGATTCCCATATTTTCGTGTGCTATATCCCACGCCTTTCGATTGGGACGGGCCCCCGGACTCGGATCGCCTAAAATATTTTTGGGCCATCAACTACGACCTAAAGAACCATAGGCACCGCCCCTCCATGACCGTTCCTCATTTTTTTGCATTTTTAGGCCAAAAAACTAGAATTCCGTGTGATTCCCATATTTTCGTGTGCTATAGCCCACAACTTCCGAGTGGGTAGGGCCGGCCGGATTCGGATAGTTTAAAATTTTTCCGACCTATCGAATAAGACCTAAGGAACAATAGTCACCGCCCCGCCAAGACCGTTCTTCATTTATTTTTGCATTTTACGGCCAAAAAACTAGAATTTCGATCGATTCCCATATTTTTGTGTGCTATAGCCCACGCCTTTCGAGTGGGCCCGGGCCCCCCGGAACCGGATCGCCTAAAATTTTTTCGGGTCATCAAATATGACCTTAGGAACCATAGTCAATGCCCCGCCATGACTGTTCCTCGTGTTTTTGCTTTTTACGGCGAAAACACTAGAATTCCACATGCTTCCCATATTTTCGAGTGCTATAGCCCACGCCTTCCGAGTGGGTCCGGGAATCCTGGACCCCGATCGCCTAAATTTTTTCGGTCTATCAAATACGACCTAAAAAACCATAGTCGTCGCCCCTCCAGGACCGTTCCTCGTTGTTTTGGGTTTTACGGCCAAAAAACAAGAATTTCGCCTGATTCGCATATTTTTGTGTGCTATAGCCCACGCCTTCCGAGTGAACCGGGCCCTCCGGACTCAGATTGCCTAAAATTGTTCCATGTGCTATAGCCCACGCCTTCCGAGTGGGCCAGGCCCTCAGACTCGGATCCCCTAAAAAATTTTCGGGCTATCTAATACGACCTAAACAACCATAGTCACCGCCTTGCCATGACCGTTCCTCGTTGTTTTGCATTGTACGGCCAAATAACTAGAATTCCGCCGAATTCCCATATTTCTGTGTGCTATAGCCCACGCCTTCCAAGTGGTCCCTGGACTCCTGGACCCCGATCGCCTAAAAATTTTTCGGGCCATCGAATACGACCTAAGAAACCCTAGTCACCTCCCCGCCATAATGGTTCCTCCTGTTTTGCGTTTTGCGGCCAAAAAACTAGAATTTCGCTTGATTCCCATATTTTCGTGTGCTATAGCCCACGCCTTCCGAGTGGGTCAGGCCCCCTGGCCTCGGATCACCTAAAATTTTTCTAGGCCATCAAATACGACTAAAGAACCATAGTCACTGCCCTTCCATGACCGTTCCTCGCTTTTGTGCGTTTTACGGCCAAAAAACTAGAATTCCACCTGATTTCCATATTTTCGAGTGTTATAGCCCACGCCTTCCCAGTGGGCCCAGGAATCCCGGACCCTGATTGCCTAAAAAATTTTCGGTCTATCAAATACGACCTAAGAAACCATAATCGCCGCCCCTCCGCGACCGTTCCTCGTTGCTTTGCATTTTACGACCAAAAAACAAGAATTCTGCCTGATTCCCATATTTTTATGTGCTATAGCCCATGCCTTCCGAATAGGCAGGGCCCCCAGGACCGGATCGCCTTAAATTTCTCTAGGCCATCAAACACGACCTAAAGAACCATTGTCATCGCGCTGTCATTACCGTTCCTCATTTCTTTTTGTGTTTTACGGCCAAAAAACTAGAATTCTGCCCGATTCCCATATTTTCATGTGCAATAGCCCTCGCCTTCTGAGTGGGCCGTGGCCCCTGGACTCGGATCGCCTAAAATCTTTTCGGGCCATCAAATATGACCTAAAACATCATAGTCACCGCCTCACCATGACCGTTCCTTATTTCTTTGCGTTTTATGGCCAAAAAACTAGAATTTCTCCTCATTCCCATATTTTCGTGTGCTATAGCCCACGCCTTCCAAGTGGTCCCGGGACCCCGATCGCCTAAAATATTTCTGGGCCATCAAATACGACCTAGTGAACCATAGTCACCGCCCCACCATGATCATTCCTCATTTTTTGCTTTTACAGCCAAAAAACTAGAATTCCGCCTGATTCCCATATTTTCGTGTGCTATAGCCCACGCCTTCCAAGTGGTCCCGGGACCCCCGGACCCCGATCGCCAAAAAATTTTCTGGGCCATCAAATACAACCTAAGGAACCATAGTCACCACCCCGCCATGAACGTTCCTCATTATTTTGCATTTTACGGCCAAAATACTAGCTTTCTACCCGATTCCCATATTTTCGTGTGGTATTCCCACACCTTCAAGTGGTCCCGGCACCCCAGGACCCTGAAAGCCTAAAATATTTCCTGGCTATCAAATATGACCTAAGAAACCCTAGTTTCCGCCCCACCATGATAGTTCCTCATTTTTTGCGTTTTGCGGCCAAAAAACTAGAATTTCGCCTGATTCCCATATTTTCGTGTGCGCCTTCCGAGTGGGTCGGCCCCCCCGGCCTTGGATCGCCTAAAAGTTTTCTAGGCCATCAAATACCACCTAAAGAACCATAGTCACCACCCTTCCATGACCGTTCCTCGCTTTTGTGCGTTTTACGGCCAAAAAATAAGAATTCCGCCTGATTCTCATATTTTCGTGTGCTATAGCCCACTCCTTCCGAGTAGGCCCGGGCAACCCCTGACCCGGATCGCCTATAATTTTTCCGGGCCATCAAATAGGACCTAAGTAACCATAGTCACCGCCCCTCCAAGAACGTTCCTCGTTGTTTTGCATTTTACGGCCAAAAAACTAGAATTCCTTCTGATTCCCATATTTTCGTGTGCTATAGCCCACTCCTTCCGAGTAGGCCCGGGCAACCCCTGACCCGGATCGCCTATAATTTTTCCGGGCCATCAAATAGGACCTAAGTAACCATAGTCACCGCCCCTCCAAGAACGTTCCTCGTTGTTTTGCATTTTACGGCCAAAAAACTAGAATTCCTTCTGATTCCCATATTTTCGTGTGCTATAGCCCACTCCTTCCGAGTAGGCCCGGGCAACCCCTGACCCGGATCGCCTATAATTTTTCCGGGCCATCAAATAGGACCTAAGTAACCATAGTCACCGCCCCTCCAAGAACGTTCCTCGTTGTTTTGCATTTTACGGCCAAAAAACTAGAATTCCTTCTGATTCCCATATTTTCGTGTGCTATAGCCCACTCCTTCCGAGTAGGCCCGGGCAACCCCTGACCCGGATCGCCTATAATTTTTCCGGGCCATCAAATAGGACCTAAGTAACCATAGTCACCGCCCCTCCAAGAACGTTCCTCGTTGTTTTGCATTTTACGGCCAAAAAACTAGAATTCCTTCTGATTCCCATATTTTCGTGTGCTATAGCCCACTCCTTCCGAGTAGGCCCGGGCAACCCCTGACCCGGATCGCCTATAATTTTTCCGGGCCATCAAATAGGACCTAAGTAACCATAGTCACCGCCCCTCCAAGAACGTTCCTCGTTGTTTTGCATTTTACGGCCAAAAAACTAGAATTCCTTCTGATTCCCATATTTTCGTGTGCTATAGCCCACTCCTTCCGAGTAGGCCCGGGCAACCCCTGACCCGGATCGCCTATAATTTTTCCGGGCCATCAAATAGGACCTAAGTAACCATAGTCACCGCCCCTCCAAGAACGTTCCTCGTTGTTTTGCATTTTACGGCCAAAAAACTAGAATTCCTTCTGATTCCCATATTTTCGTGTGCTATAGCCCACTCCTTCCGAGTAGGCCCGGGCAACCCCTGACCCGGATCGCCTATAATTTTTCCGGGCCATCAAATAGGACCTAAGTAACCATAGTCACCGCCCCTCCAAGAACGTTCCTCGTTGTTTTGCATTTTACGGCCAAAAAACTAGAATTCCTTCTGATTCCCATATTTTCGTGTGCTATAGCCCACGCCTTCCGACTGGTCCCAGGCCCCCCAGACCCGTATCGTCTAAAAAAATTTTCGGGGCATCAAATACGACCTAAGGAACCATAGTCACTGCCCCACCATGATCGTTCCACATTGTTTGCGTTTTACGGCAAAAAAACTAAAATTCCGCCCGATTCCCATATTTTCGTGTAATAGCCCATGCCTTCCAAGTGGTCCCAGGACCCCCGTACCTTGATCGCCTAAAATTTTTCCGTGCCATCACATACGACCTAAGGAACCATAGTCACCGCCCCGCCATGATCGTTCCTCATTTGTTGTGTTTTTTGACCAAAATACTAGAATTACGCCCGATTCTCATATTTTGGTGTGCTATAGCCCACGACTTCCGAGTGGGTTCGGCCCCCCGGATTCGGATTATCTAAAAATTTTCCGGGCCATCAAATACGACCTAAGGAACCATAGTCACCGCCTCGCCATGAGCGTTCCTCATTTTTCCGTTTTTCAGCCAAAAGTCTAGAATTCCGCCCGATTCCCATATTTTTGTGTGCTATAGCACACGCCTTCCAAGTGGAACCAGGACCCTCGGACCCCGATCGCCTAAAATTTTTCCGGGCCATCATATACGACCTAAGGAATCATAGTCACCGCCCCGCTATGATCGTTCCTCATCTTTGCGTTTTTCGGCCAAATAACTTGAATTTCGCCTGGTTCCCTTATTTTCGTGTGCAATAGCCCACGCCTTCCCAGTGGTTAGGGCCCCTGGAGCCGGATCGCCTAAAATTTTTCTGGGCCATCAAATACGACCTAAGGAACCATAGTCACCGAGCAGCCATGACCTTTCCTCATATTTTGTGCATTTTACGGCCAAACAACTAGAATTTTGCCCAATTCCCATATTTTCATGTGCTACAGCCCAAGCCTTCCAAGTGGTCCCGGGACCCCCGAACCCTGATTGCCTAAAATTTTTCCAGGCCATCAAATACGACATAAGGAACCATAGTCACCGCCCCGCCATGATCGCTCCTCATGTTTTGTGTTTTTCGGCCAAAAGACTAGATTTCCCCCTAATTCCCATATTTTCGTGTGCTATAGCCCACGCCATCCAAGTGCTCCAAGTACCCCCGGACCCCGATCGCCTACAATTATTCCGGGCCATCAAATACGACCTAAAGAACCATAGTCACCGCCCCGCCATGATCGTTCATCATTTATTGCATTTTTTCGGCCAAACAACTAGAATTCCGCCCGATTTCCATATTTGCATGTGCTATAGCCCACGCCTTCCGGGTGGGCCAGGCCCCCTTACTTGGATCGCCTAAAATATTTCGCGGCCATTAAATACGACCTAAGGAACCATAGTCACCGCCCCCTCCATGATTGTTCCTCATGTTTTATGTTTTTCGGCTAAAAAACTTGAATTCTGCCCGATTCCCATATTTTCGTGTGCTATAGCCCACGCCAACCAAGTGGTCCCGGGACCCCCGGACACCAATCGCCTAAAAACTTTTCGGTCCATCAAATACGAATTAAAGAACCATAGTCACCATCCCGCAATGATCGTTCCTCATTCGTTGAGTTTTTCGGCCAAATAACTAGAATTTCGCGTGATTCCCATATTGTCGTGTGTTGTAGCCCAAACCTTCCCAGTGGGTAGGGCACCCCGTAGCCGGAATCGCCTAAAAATATTCCGGGCCATCAAATACGACCTAAGGAACCATATTCACCGCCCCTCCATTACCTTTCCTCATTTTTTGCATTTTACGGCCAAAACACTAGAATTGCAGCCGATTCCCATATTTTCGTGTGCTATATAGCACACGCCTTCCGAGTAGGCCGGGCCCACCGGACCCGGATCGCCTAAAATTTTTTCAGGCCATCAAATACGACCTTAAGAACCATAGTCACCACTCTGCAATGACCGTTCCTCATTTTTGTATGTTTTACGGCCAAACAACTAGCATTTCGTCTGATTCCCATATTTTCGTGTGCTATAGCTCACGCCTTCCAAGTGGTCCCGGGACCCCCGGTCCCCGATCGCCTAAAATATTTTTGGGCCATCACATACAACCTAATGAACCATAGTTACCGCCCCGCCAAGATCGTTCCTCATTTTTTGCATTTTACGGCCAAAAATCTTGAATTCCGCCCGATTCCCATATTTTTGTGTGTTATAGCCCATGCCTTCCATGTGGTCCCGGGACCCCCGTACCCCGATCGCCCAAAATCTTTCCAGGAAATCAAATACAACCTAACAAACCATAGTCACCGCCCCACCATGACCTTTCCTCATTTTTTGCATTTTACGGCCAAACAATTAGATTTCTACCCGATTCCCATATTTTCGTGTGGTATAGTCCACGCCTTCCAAGTGGTCCCGAGACCCCCGAACCCTAATCGCCTAAAACTTTTCCTGGCTATCAAATACGACCTAAGGAACCAAAGTCAAATACAACCTAAGGAACCATAGTCATTGCCCCGCCATGACCTTTCCTCATTTTTTGCATTTTACGGTCAAAAAACTAGAATTCTGCCCGATTCCCATATTTTCGTGTAGCCCACGCCTACCAAGTGTTCCCGGGACCCCGGACCCCAATCGCCTAAAAAGATTTCGGGCCATCAAATATGACTTAAGGAACCATAGTCACCGTCCCGCCATGATCGTTTCTCATTCGTTGCGTTTTTCGGCCAAATAACTAGCTTTTCGCCTCATTCACATATTTTTGTGTGTTATAGCCTACACCTTCCTAGTGGGTAGGGCCCTCCAGAGCCGGAATCGCCTAAAATTATTCTGGGCCATCTAATATGACCTAAGGTACCATAGTCACCGCCCCTCCATGAACTTTCCTGATTTCTTGCATTTTACGGCCAAAATAACTAGAATTCCGCATCATTCCCATATTTCCGTGTAGCCCACGCCTTCCAAGTGGTCCCGGGACCCCCGGACCCCGATCGCCTAAAATTTTTCCGGGCCATCAAATACGACCTAAGGAACCATAGTCACCACCCGCCATGATCGTTCCTCATTTTTTGCGTTTTTCGGCTAAAAAACAAGAATTTCGCCCGATTCCCATATTTTCGTGTGTTATAGCCCACGCCTTCCAAGTGGGTCGGGCCCCCCGGCCTCAGATCGCCTAAAATTTTTCTGGGCAATCAAATATGACCTAAATAACCATAGTCACCGCCCTTCCATGACTGTTCCTCGTTTTTGTGCGTTTTACGGCCAAAATACTAGAATTCCGCCCGATTCCCATATTTTCGTGTGCTATAGCCCACTCCTTCCGAGTAGGCCGGGACAACCCCGGACCCGGATCGCCTATAATTCTTCCGGGCCATCAAATAGGACCTAAGGAACCATAGTCACCGCCCCGCCATGATCGTTCCTCATTGTTTGCGTTTTTCTGCCTAATAACTATAATTCTGCCTGATTCCCATATTTTCGTGTTATAGCCCACGCCTTCCAAGTGGTCCCAGGACCCCCGGACCCTGATCACCTAAAATTTCTCCGGGCCATCAAATACGACCTAACGAACCATAGTCACCGCCCCGCCATGATCGTTCCTCATTTTGTGCATTTTTCGGCCAAACAACTAGAATTACGCCCGATTCCCATTTTTTTGTGTTCTATAGCCCACGACTTCCGAGTGGGTTGGGCCCCCCGAACTCGGATTATCTAAAAAATTTTCGGGGCATCAAATACGACTTAAAGAACCATAGTCACCGCGTCGCCATGATCGTTCCTCATTTCTTGCATTTTTCAGCCAAAAGACTAGAATTCCACCAGATTCCCATATTTTCGTGTGCTATAGCCCACGCCTTCCAATTGATCCCGGGAACCCCGGTCCCCGATCGCCTAAAAATTTTCCGGGCCATCATATACGACCTAAGTAATCATAGTCACCGCCCCGCCATGATCGTTCCTCATTCTTTGCATTTTTCTGCCAAATAACTAGAATTTTGCATGATTCTCATATTTTCGTGTGCAATAGCCCACGCCTTCCCAGTGGTTAGGGCCCCCTGGAGCCGGATCGCCAAAAAAATTTTCGGTCCATCAAATACGACCTAAGGAACCATAGTCACCGAGCCGCCATGACCTTTCCTAATTGTTTGCATTTTATGGCAAAAAAACTAGAATTCCGCCCAACTCCCATATTTTTGTGTTCTAGCCCACGCCTTCCGAGTGGGCCTGGCCCCCAGACTTGGAACGCCTAAAATTTTTCCAAGCCATCAAATACGACCTAAAGAACCATAGTCACTGCCCTGCCAAGACCGTACCTTGTTGTTTTTGCATTTTACGGCCAAAAACCTAGAATTCCGCCCGATTCCCATATTTGCGTGCGCTATAGCCCACTCCTTCCAAGTGTCTCGGGACCCCCGGACCCCGATCGCCTAATATTTTTCCGGGCCATCGAATATGACCTAAGAAGCATAGTCACTGCCCCGCCATGATCATTCCTCATTTGTTGCATTTTACCGCCAAAAAACTAGAATTCCGCCCGATTCCCATATTGTTATGTGCTATAGCCCACGCCTTCCAAGTGGTCCCGGGACCCCCGGACCCCGATCACCTAAGTATTTTCCGGGCCATCAAATACGACCTAAGGAACCATAGTCACCGCCCCGCCATGATCGTTCCTCATTTTTTGTGTTTTTCGGCCAAAAGACTAGACTTCCCCCCGATTCCCATATTTTCGTGTGCTATAGTCCACGCCTTCCTAGTGCTCCAGGGGCCCACGGATCCCAATCGCCTAAAACTTTTCCGGGACATAAAATATGACCTAAAGAACATTAGTAACCGCCCCACCATGATTGTTCCTCATGTTTTGCGTTTTTCGGCCAAACAACTAGAATTCCGCCTGATTCCCATATTTTCGCATGCTATAGCCCATGCTTTCCAAGTGGACCGGGCCCCCTGGACTTGGATAGCCTAAAATATTTCCCGGCCATTAAATATGACCTAAGGAACCATAGTCACCGCCCCACCATGATTTTTCCTCATGTTTTGTGTTTTTCAGCCAAAAAACTAGAACTCTGCCGGATTCCCATATTTTCATTTGCTATAGCCCACGCCTACCAAGTGGTCCCGGGACCCCCAGACCCCAATCGCCTAAAATATTTCCAGGCCATCAAATACGACCTAAGGAACCATAGTTATTGTCCATCCATGATCGTTTCTCATTCATTGCATTTTTCGGCCAAATAACTAGAATTTCGCCTGATTCTCATATTTTCATGTGTTATAGCCCACACCTTACCAGTGGGTAGGGCCCCCCGGAGCCGGAATTGCCTAAAAATTTTCCGAGTCATCAAATACGACCTAAGAAACCATAGTCACCGCCCTGCCATGACCTTTCCTAATTTTTTGCATTTTACGGCCAAAAACCTAGAATTCCGCCTGATTCCCATATTTTCGTGTAACCCACGCCTTCCAAGTGGTCCCGGGACCCCCGGACCCCGATCGCCTAAAATATTTTCCGGGCCATCATATACGACCTACAGAACCATAGTCACCACCGCGCCATGATCGTTCCTCATTCTTTGCGTTTTTCGGCCAAAAAACTAGAATTCCGCCTGATTAACATATTTTCTTGTGCTATAGTCCACGCCATCCGAGTGGATCAGGCCCCCCGGCCTCAGATCGCCTAAAATTTTTCTGGGGCATCAAATACGACCTAAAGAACCATAGTCACCGCCCTTCCATGACCGTTCCTCATTTTTGTGCATTTTACGGCCATAAAACTAAAATTTCGCCCGCTTCCCATATTTGCTTGTGCTATAGCCCACTCCTTCCGCGTAGGCCCGGGTAACCCCAGACCCGGATCAACTATAATTCTTCTAGGCCATCCAGTAGGACCGAAGGAACCATAGTCACCGCCCCGCCAAGGACGTTCCTCATTTTTTTGCGTTTTACGGCAAAAAAAACTAGAATTCCACCCGATTCCCATATTTTCGTGTGCTATAGCCCACGCCTTCCGAGTGGGCTTGGGCCCCCCAGACCCGTATCGTCTAAAAAATTTTCCTGGGTATCAAATACGACCTAAGGAACCATAGTCA
>AWOL01S0417334.1:0-11365 GCA_000715115.1 Nicotiana otophora
GACAAGTGTATAAAGAACAAGCCTAGTCTTGAGATTGATCCCACTGGAACCAAGAATAATTGGCGACAACACTCGTATAAAGCTTAAAAGAGTGAAAAAATAATATTAGTCTTTGTGTAATCAGTATTTTGTATTTTTCCAATGAGTATACATGTTGTTATTTATAGTTAAATTTGAGAAGATAAGATCCTCAAATCATGCTATTCTTAAAGATGAATAAAAATCCCTCTTAATGGATGCATAACCTTTAGGAATAAATGTTGTAATGTTCTGTAACGGATGCTCTTTTAATGCTGCACTCTCCAATCAGTGCCTTACTTTAAAATTCTTTTTTCCGACTTTGATGCCTTCGAAATTTAAATAATATCGGTCACATGAATGTATCTGGTACCAACTATCTGTTGACTCATTTTTACCCTATCATTACTGCCATGTGTCTGCTTGAGATATGTATACTTGGAAGCCGTAAATTTTTCCGAATGCAATCTACCTTACAAGTGACTTAATTTTGTAGATATAATTTTATTCTACTTTTACTACATAAAATCTGAACCCACTATATATGTACTAGAAATTATGCAGTACCGCAGAAACTGTTCAAATCATAAGCACTCGGATTATGATAAAGTATCAGTGTAATGATATCAGCAGCGATATAAAACTTTATTTTTCATTATAGCGCTAAGATAAGATATCAAATAATACCTAATTGGCTCTTAAAGCATTAGAGTCATTTGAAGCATATAGAAATGAAGAATCAGGGTCAATGTGACCATACCATCATTCACCCTATAGCCAGTGTTTAAGCAATTATTCTTGATAGAAACAGGTATAAACAGCGAAAGCAAATAGTCAGGATCACTTGTATGTAATATAGACAACACATAATCACCGACTTTAATCAAACATAAAATCGATACTTATTTCTTGAAGCGTCATCGCAATCGAGAAAAGAGCCTTCGAGTAAGAGCAAACACCGTCCACGAGATCATCCTCCAGTTCCACAGTCTTATGCTGTGTGACCCAAATAATGCCCGAAATTAGCGAAACTCGTGTGGACGACTTTCTTCTAGGAAAACCATGTAGTAAAAATCATAGCCTCCTTATGAAATAAAACCCCTTTATGTAACTAGAGGTTTTAGGGTTTAAAATATTTTTGTAAACCTGTTGGATCTTACTTTTCCACCAAGAAATAGAATTCCATTTAATTCCTAATTATTCGGGCATAACAGGGACCACAATATTTAATTAACGAGGCTTCCTATTATAGACTTAATTCGAAATATCCGAATTAATACTACCATAATAAATTATGAATTATTCCACTAAAAATTCGTAACTACACTCCTTTGTTCAATTTCGAAATTCTTCTATTAAACCTTATTTAACTCTCCATGTTAAGATTCAAATACTAATCAAATAAATTAAATTACTGACAATTTAATTCATTGATTATTTCCTTTAGACTTTCGCTTAACTAATTTCATGTNTCCTAATTATTCGGGCATAACAGGGACCACAATATTTAATTAACGAGGCTTCCTATTATAGACTTAATTCGAAATATCCGAATTAATACTACCATAATAAATTATGAATTATTCCACTAAAAATTCGTAACTACACTCCTCAGTTCAATTTCGAAATTCTTCCATTAAATCTTATTTAACTCCCTATGTTAAGATTCAAATACTGAGCAAATAAATTAAATTACTGACAATTTAATTCGTTGATTATTTACTTGAGACTTTCACTTAACTTATTTTATGTGACAAATACAAAATTCTCCTGTAGGGTTTACGCATGAATACTTATGAACTTTTATAAAGGTGTATCATTAATCTCTAGACCGAGACATGGATTCCATCAACTAACTATTACTTTGCCAATGTATATCATTATTGTTCAATTTACCAGGCATATTGACCCACGAAAGGATCTCGCTTTTTAATAAATCAAAACAATAATAATATACACAGTTAATAATAATTATATCAAGATTAAGAGTATAAGTACATTTAATGGCTAGAGAATTTATTTTATTAAGTCAATATAAGATATTTAACTCTACTTGGTTCGTTCAATACATACAAAAGGTACTAGCACAAGTAGTCAGAATTAAACCATTCCCATAATCAAGATAAATTTATTCAATTTTGTACTACAATCAATCATAATGGTTTGTTTAATTCCATCATTAGATTGTGAACATGATCTTTATACTTATAAGAACCGATAATTTAATCTATCGCGTATAAGCTAAACTCTATACACTAAACCATCTACTATATAAGTATAGGACACAAACGAATATATGATCTATTTAAAACTTTATTATAATTGAATAAACAATTGTTCCATAATAAATACTATATCCAAATCAAAATTCATGGTTAATAGTATACATCCCAACAATCTCCCAGTTACACTTTTAACCATGAGAATTATTAGAATATAATATATTTAAATACATGGTTAATAGTATATGCCCTAATAATTCTTTAATTGGAAAAGTAATATCCACGAGTGTTCTTTCCTTATGTATGTAACTTTAACTTTTGGATATTTTAGTGTAAATTTGAATATAAGGACTAGAGTTCCAATGCCCATTGTTTAAGCAAATATATTCTCTAGTTGGAAAAGCATGTCTTTTTGTTACATCAGTTATATATATCCGGAGTAGTATAATGTTTTGCCCATAAAAAGATACAGTTGAATTCATTCGTGGTTTCTAGATAAGTGAACTAATTTATTCCTCAAATAATACAATAATCGAAAAAATGTACAATACTTAGCCTTAGAATGTAGGTGAAGTAGCAAAGATGGTGCTTCCGTAAACACGGTTCTCGGACACAGCAATGATGCGATCAGAAAGTAAGAAAGTAAAATTATATGAAGTTTTGTATAGAATATAGTATATGTTTTCCAGAAAATTCCTCTCCCCTATAATGGTAACTCAACTCACTATTTATAGCTATGTCTAGGAAAATAAGTCCTAGGATCGTGCCCTCCTTTAATGTCAATTATGAGGGTCATTGATGAAGATGTAACGGTGAACATAAATGTTAAATACTCTATAACGTATCGTCGCTATTAATGCTGCAGTATTTCTTAGTAAATATTATCAGGCGTAGAGCATTTAATATACCTTTATGAACGTTATTCTTTCCGGTGACAAGCAGAGTGGCTGTATTCGGTCCTCAGCCATCCCATGTTGGATTCCATGTGTCCTCCTTTTAGTGAGCCACGTGTCATATCATATTTTACCCTATACAGATAGTCCCCCTGCTTTCCGGTGACATAACTTTGTGTTACCGGGAAGCTGGTAGAAACACCTTTTTGGCGGGTATTACTATAACTCCCTCTGAAGGTCTCTGACAGTTGATAAGACGCACGTCTCTCTGTATTTAATAACCCAAACATGCGTCATCCCATGATTCAGTACAACTTTTTCCGATAATCGAGGTAATTATGGCCATGAATTTAGCCGCCAAAATTTTATTTATACGCAACTTTCTTTTCCTTTTTTGTTTCACAATTGCTTGAGCTTCTAATTTGCGTTCTTGTTTTCCATCCTTTTTCTAATTTTATTCAAACACAAAATCCTTTCCTTCTTCTTTTTCAATGGCTTCTTCCTCTAAGCATGTTGGTTCTACAAAGAGCAAGAACAAAACCAAGGATTCCGTTCCCCTAACAGTGGGTTCCATCATCTCAAGAAGGCTTAATACTTCGAAGAATTTTGAAGAGAAATTCCTTACTACTAACCTTAGTACATGAGCTGTTAGCAGGTACCCTTCTTCCATTCGTCCTTCCAATATTCCTGTTATGAAGGAGGGTTGCCGCTCCAATGAGTTGGAAATTATTGCTCCTGATCTATCGGAGCGAGTGACCCTTCCCAAGGAAGGTTTTACATATTTTGTCATGTATCCCTTTACTTTGGGTGTATTTTCTTTGAGCAGAGAGCTTGATTCCGTGATTGCGGATTTTGCCTTCGCTACCATATGTGTTTGGCATAGGTAAGTCCTTCAGTGTGGAGGATGATCGCCTGCCTCCTATGTTTGTGCCAAGAAACTAGAGAGGAACTAACTCTAGCTCATATGATGAACCTCTATTCCCCCAAAATCTTCCGCATGGGAATGATAAACCTTTGCAAGCGTGGCCACCATGCTTTATTGTCTATCATGGATGATGATAACTACCGTGGGTGGATGGAACGGTTCGTTGCAGTTGCCACTAACGACATCATTCCGACAATAGCTTCATCCTTTCCGGTTGCTTGGAATAGCCCTTGTAAGCTCTTTGTATATTATTCCTTTAACTAGATATTCGTATATGGTCGTATCTTCACCCTCCACATGTTTCAGAAACTCGATGGATCCCATCAGTGGTGAAAGGTTTGAACCGGTGGGTTCAGATGATCTTGGACGTCAAAAATACAGGTGGAAGGCAAAAAATACAGGTGGACGTCAACTCGATGGATCCCAAAACTCGTTCTTGGAAAGAACTGGCCCTAAAATACAGGTGGAAGGCCAAAAAACATGGTAACTTTAATTTATCTTGCTTCCATTTTTGTATATGAAGAACTTAGTTGAACCCTTCTAACTTTTTCACGGAATTAGGTCTACCTGCGGGCTCTGTTGCTGTCCCCGAGGAGGATGTTCTGGCTGATGCAGCGAGGCTGCTTCAGGAAGCACTTACTTGAACAGGTATCTCCAGGCCTGTTTTGAGTGCAAATACTTCTTCACGGAGTACCCGGTAAGAGGATAAACAAACAAAGAGAAGACGTTCCTCCGCGGCCTGGGAAAAGAATAAAAGGGCAAAGATTGATGCGTCTGAGTCATCTTTGGTCGCGATGATGACATGTCCTCTTTCCAGGCCGGCCGTAGACACAGTGATGATCGATGATGATGAAGAAGCTAGTGATGGGGGAGATTCTATACATAAAATGTGACGATCCTNAAGTTGAACCCTTCTAACTTTTTTACGGAATTAGGTCTACCTGCGGGCTCTGTTGCTATCCCCGAGGAGGAAGTTCTGGCTGATGCAGCGAGGCTGCTTCAGGAAGCACTTACTCGAACAGGTATCTCCAGGCCTGTTTCGAGTGCAAATACTTCTTCACGGAGTACCCGGTCAGAGGACAAACAAACAAAGAGAAGACATTCCTCCGCGGCCCGGGAAAAGAATAAAAGGGCAAAGATTGATGCGTCCGAGTCATCTTTGGTCGCGATGATGACATGTCCTCTTTCCAGGCCGGCCGTAGACACAATGATGATCGATGATGATGAAGAAGCTAGTGATGAGGGAGCTTCTATACATAAAATGTGACGATCCTCATCATCTCAACAGGATGCTCAACCTGTTGAGATAGTTTCACCAAATGAAGACGTCGTCTCAACACTTTGGGGAGAATCTAATTTAGTAGAATATGCCAACTTGTTGTAATCTGTGCTACGAGGCTGAGTGCTGGGTCCTTGCCATCTTTGGTTAGAGAGCATCAAACAACCAACACTACATTTGATGCATCTGCTTCTCACTCTTCAACTCCATCAGCTTTATCTCCACCATCACCAACAACATCAACTGCTACATCATTCCCATATTTGTCCACTCTTCCAAAGCACGGTTGCTACACCACGACACGGTTGAACAATGCTATGCATAACGACGCGGCGGTACGTTCCTTCCTTACTTTGTTATTTCTTCTACTTTTGAACGAATGTATTCTGAGTTTTACCTCTTCTTATTTTATAGACCAACTTTCTTATTTCTGAGGGCCTTCAAAGGTTGATTCGCGAGAAGGATGAACTTACTTCTGAACGGGATCAGCTTTTGGCGGAAAGAGACCAGATTGTTCTCNTTATGAACGTTATTCTTTCCGGTGACAAGCAGAGTGGCTGTGTTCGGTCCTCAGCCATCCCATCTTGGATTCCACGTGTCCTACTTTTAGCCAGCCACGTGTCATATCATATTTTACCCTATACAGATAGTCCCCCTGCTTTCCGGTGACATAACTTTGTGTTACCGGGAAGCTGGTAGAAACACCTTTATGGCGGGTATTACTATAACTCCCTCTGAAGGTCTCTGACAGTTGATAAGACGCACGTCTCTCTGTATTTAATAACCCAAACATGCGTCATCCCATGATTCAGTACAACTTTTTCCGATAATCGAGGTAATTATGGCCATGAATTTAGCCGCCAAAATTTTATTTATACGCAACTTTCTTTTCCTTTTTTGTTTCACAATTGCTTGAGCTTCTAATTTGCGTTCTTGTTTTCCATCCTTTTTCTAATTTTATTCAAACACAAAATCCTTTCCTTCTTCTTTTTCAATGGCTTCTTCCTCTAAGCATGTTGGTTCTACAAAGAGCAAGAACAAAACCAAGGATTCCGTTCCCCTAACAGTGGGTTCCATCATCTCAAGAAGGCTTAATACTTCGAAGAATTTTGAAGAGAAATTCCTTACTACTAACCTTAGTACATGAGCTGTTAGCAGGTACCCTTCTTCCATTCGTCCTTCCAATATTCCTGTTATGAAGGAGGGTTGCCGCTCCAATGAGTTGGAAATTATTGCTCCTGATCTATCGGAGCGAGTGACCCTTCCCAAGGAAGGTTTTACATATTTTGTCATGTATCCCTTTACTTTGGGTGTATTTTCTTTGAGCAGAGAGCTTGATTCCGTGATTGCGGATTTTGCCTTCGCTACCATATGTGTTTGGCATAGGTAAGTCCTTCAGTGTGGAGGATGATCGCCTGCCTCCTATGTTTGTGCCAAGAAACTAGAGAGGAACTAACTCTAGCTCATATGATGAACCTCTATTCCCCCAAAATCTTCCGCATGGGAATGATAAACCTTTGCAAGCGTGGCCACCATGCTTTATTGTCTATCATGGATGATGATAACTACCGTGGGTGGATGGAACGGTTCGTTGCAGTTGCCACTAACGACATCATTCCGACAATAGCTTCATCCTTTCCGGTTGCTTGGAATAGCCCTTGTAAGCTCTTTGTATATTATTCCTTTAACTAGATATTCGTATATGGTCGTATCTTCACCCTCCACATGTTTCAGAAACTCGATGGATCCCATCAGTGGTGAAAGGTTTGAACCGGTGGGTTCAGATGATCTTGGACGTCAAAAATACAGGTGGAAGGCAAAAAATACAGGTGGACGTCAACTCGATGGATCCCAAAACTCGTTCTTGGAAAGAACTGGCCCTAAAATACAGGTGGAAGGCCAAAAAACATGGTAACTTTAATTTATCTTGCTTCCATTTTTGTATATGAAGAACTTAGTTGAACCCTTCTAACTTTTTCACGGAATTAGGTCTACCTGCGGGCTCTGTTGCTGTCCCCGAGGAGGATGTTCTGGCTGATGCAGCGAGGCTGCTTCAGGAAGCACTTACTTGAACAGGTATCTCCAGGCCTGTTTTGAGTGCAAATACTTCTTCACGGAGTACCCGGTAAGAGGATAAACAAACAAAGAGAAGACGTTCCTCCGCGGCCTGGGAAAAGAATAAAAGGGCAAAGATTGATGCGTCTGAGTCATCTTTGGTCGCGATGATGACATGTCCTCTTTCCAGGCCGGCCGTAGACACAGTGATGATCGATGATGATGAAGAAGCTAGTGATGGGGGAGATTCTATACATAAAATGTGACGATCCTCATCATCTCAACAGGATGCTCAACCTGTTGAGATAGTTGCACCAAATGAAGACGACGTCTCAACACTTTGGGGAGAATCTAATTTAGTAGAATATGCCAACTTGTTGTAATCTGTGCTACGGGACTTGAGTGTTGGGTCCTTGCTATCTTTGGTTAGAGAGCATCAAACAACCAACACTACATTTGATGCATATGCTTCTCACTCTTCAACTCCATCAGCTTCATCTCCACCATCACCAACAACATCAACTTCTACATCATTCCCATCTTTGTCCACTCTTCCAAAGCGCGGTTGCTACACCACGGCACGGTTGAACAATGCTATGCATAACGACGCGGCGGTACGTTCCTTCCTTACTCTGTTATTTCTTCTACTTCTGAACGAATGTATTCTGAGTTTTACCTCTTCTTATTTTATAGACCAACTTTTTTATTTCTGAGGGCCTTCAAAGGTTGATTCGCGAGAAGGATGAACTTACTTCTGAACGGGATCATCTTTTGGCGGAAAGAGACCAGATTGTTCTCCGCCCCTCGAAACTAAAAACCAGAGCTATTGAGGTCGTTGTTTTGGAGGCTCGTTTTGCAGCAAAGCGAGCTAGAAGTGGTAACCCTTAGACAAGAAACTACGCCGCTGAGGGTATGATTTGATGAGGCCAAGGCCAAATGGGTAGAAATACAGAACGTCGTTCTTCCTGCAACTGACCGTGAGGCTGCTTCCGCTGAAAGAGTGATTAACTTGGAAATAGTAATGAAATCCAAAAGTGAAGAGCTTGCTGATGTGGAGGCGAAACATGACCAGCTAGAAGAGAACTACAGAAAAATTATCGAGCATAATAGGATCTTTAGTTCAAATGTCCGCGAGCTCGATGTTAACCTCAAATCTGCTAGATCCGCCCGGGAAAACCTTTCCGCTGAGATTACTCAATGCAAAGAAGAACTTAAGCGTCGAGCGACTTCCCTCATTGTTGAAAAAACTTATTCCATGTATAGCATAAGGATAAAAAATTTGGAATATGCCAAAACTAGTATCATTGACGTTGATGTCGAAATTGCTAAGGCTCGAGAGCTTGAGTTGGCTGCAAAAAATGGACTCCCGGTGCAGTCTGATGCTCCAGGTTCTTCTGATTCTGGTTTCGAGTTTTCGAAAACTGAAGAAGGATCGGAAGAAGATGAAGCCGAATACCAAATTGGGGAAACATTGAGCCATCGATGGAACCACCTGCTTTTCCCGGGGATGCGGATACTTCTCTTCCTCCTGGTTCCGGAGGCGCTGCCATTTAGCCTTTTCTTTCTTTTCCCATTTTGTACTTTTGTCGTGTTGGTACGTCCTTGTAAATAAAGACATATTGTTTGCTCAAGTATAATTTGAGTCTCACTTTTGTTTGAATATTCGTGCAAGTCTTTAGCTTTTTTATTTTCTGGAGCATTCTACACATGTTATTCTGTTCGCATTTTACTATGTGTAGTCTCGGATGCTTTTTCTTCAAAGCATTTTGGTTCCAAGTATTATCCCTTTTACGTGAGGGTTTCATTGTGCAAGTGTGCTTTTTGCGTCCTTTTCATATGCGGCATCGAGTGTATTTTCCCCCGATGGCGTATAAGATTTCAAGCATTGATTATTCCGAAACCAACCCTTTAACGTGAGGGTTTTTATAAGAGANTTGAGTCTCACTTTTGTTTGAATATTCGTGCAAGTCTTTAGCTTTTTTATTTTCTGGAGCATTCTACACATGTTATTCTGCTCGTATTTTACTATGTGTAGTCTCGGATGCGTTTTCTTCAAAGCATTTTGGTTCCAAGTATTATCCCTTTTACGTGAGGGTTTCATTGCGCAAGTGTGCTTTTTGCGTCCTTTTCATATGCGGCATCGAGTGTATTTTCCCCCGATGGCGTATAAGATTTCAAGCATTGATTATTCCGGAACCAACCCTTTAACGTGAGGGTTGTTATAAGAGAGGGCCCTCTTAAGTTTACGGTGCTCTTGAAGAGGACGTCTCATGTTCATTATGGCACTAAGATTTGAAGTACTTGTTTTACTTTCAAATGACAAAGTTAACTCATCGTTCAGACAAGAAACAAGATAAAAGTAAAAGGATTTTTTTTATTCCTTTTATTTTTAGAAATTACATAAGCATTTTACTATACAGAAAAGAAATTGCCATTTCTGGTGGCTATCCTGTACAACTTGTTTCTACGGGGATGGTTGCGCAATCCCCGGTCCCGATGATGCATTTTGTTTCCGGAGTTTTGTTCCCGGTTGACGTGGCAGTCATTGTTGCCTTCCTCATATTGTTCATATTGTTTCCTCCACTGTTCTAATGCGAAGAATGCGAATTTGAACACTGAAAGTCTTGTACCTTCGGTGGTTCCACCAATGAATTGCTAGGTAATCCTTCACTTGGCAACATACCTTACTTCCACTTAAGAATCTATGCTATCAAGCGAAATAATACCTAACAGTCCTCTAGTGTTTTGTACTCATGAACGATCGGGTAACACCTGTTCGGTAGCAAACTTAACTTTTCGGTGGGAATTTGCTATCGAATCAAAGATTATCTAATCGTCCCTGAGTGGAAGCTTGCAAGTTTGCCTTGCTATCAAAAGTCTTTTTGTTGTTGTCTTTGTAGTATGCTTTCTGTTGTTGCCTCATTAAAAACCTTGGCAGAAAAATCCAATTGGGACAAAAACTGAACGAAGGAAAAAAGAGTGCAGCACATACTTTTGGTGTTCATCAATAATAATATCTATTGAGGTGTGTCACGTTCCAGTTGATGGGAAACTTGTCTCCATTCTGGTTCTCCAACTCTTATGAACCTTTCCCGGTGACAACCGAAATTCGGTAGGGACCTTCCAATATTGGACCTAGCTTTCCCGTGTTGAGCTCCCAAGTATTTTGGGTTACTTTCCTTAGAACCAAGTCTCCTGCTTTGAAAAATGAAAGTTGGCTCTTTGCTTGTAATATCTCTTCATCCTCTGCTTTTGAGTTGCCATTCTTACATACGCCAAGTCCCTGCGTCCCTCAAGTAGTTACAGGTTGATTAACATTCCTTCGCTGTTTGATTCTTTATTTGTCTAAGAATATATCAAAGTAGGTTCGCCCACTTCAACCGATATTAAGGCTTCATCACCGTACATGATGGAAAAAGGAGTTTCTCATGTACTTGATTTAGTCATTGTTTGATAGGCCCATAGAACTCTGGGCAACTCTTCGGGCCATTTTACTTTTACCGTTTCCAACCTTTTCTTGAGGTTTTGAATGATCACTTGTTTGTTGACTTCTCTTGACCATTTGCGTTTGGATAATAAGGCAAAGATGTGATTCTCTTTATTTTCAAATCTTCGAGGAACTTTGGAACTTTTGCACCGATAAACTGTGGCCAATTATCGCATGCTATCTCTTTTGGTATTCTGAACTTGCAAATTATATTTTCCCGTAGGAAGTTGACCACTTCGTATTTTGCGATCTTCTTATAAGAACCTTCCTCCACCCATTTAGAAAAATAATCAGTCAAAATTAAAAGAAACCTTACCTTTTTTCGGGAGCCAGTGGCAGTGGTCCGATGATGTCTATCTCCTATTTCATGAACGAATATGTGGACCAAAATCGAATGTAAGGGTTCTGTCGGTTGATGTACTAGTGATGCGTAGCGTTGGTACTTATCACATTTTCGTACGAAATCGTTGGCGTCTTGCTCCATGC
>AWOL01S0417348.1:1121-12838 GCA_000715115.1 Nicotiana otophora
GCAGAAACATAACGAAAGAAGATAAGTGAATCATTAATGAAATCCTTATCACCAACAATGGCTTTATGCAAAGAATACTCAATTGTAATTAATGACCACAACCAACAACCCTTCTCTTTTTTATTCTCCTGGGAAATTGACGTGCCTGATTTTTGGTCTAAAACGATTAATGTGGCACATTTTTTTTTATTATGGTCTAAAATATATTTTTATATTTTAACACTATTTAATTTTGTTATTTTCATTTTATCTTGAATGAAATAACTTGTTAGGATCTACTTGTTTCTTAGCCCCATAAAATCAAATTAAATTAGTGTTATTTTTCTCTTATTTTTTGAAGACCTTAAAAATTGTTAGATTTTGCGGATCTATGACCAAAGATGCATTTCAAAGACTGTCAAATATTCCCGTTGACCATTATCACTTCAACTGAAAAAGTATCCAAACTTGATTGTTTAAGCCGTTACAAATCTAACTTATCAAGCGAAATAATTAATGTTTAACTCAAAAACATGACCAAACTCTTACCTCGAGAAACATGCATCTTAAAGATAAATGTCACATTGATCTCAGCACGTAAAAATAAATACATTCAACATAACACAAATTTTCGATGCGTTTGAAACGAAAACAACACAATCTTAATATTTTTTACACGGTAAATGCATAGAATTCATACCGAGATGGGAACGAACAGCATCCATATAGGTGTAGTTGCGAGATCCATCAGGGGCGCGATAACAGTCAGCAAGAAGGAGAGAAGTGAACCAAGTTATGACTGAGAAAGCAACGAGAGCAACTGGTCCTGCTATCCATCCCAACTGTGCTGTAGCCCATGCCAAAGATAACACTCCTGATCCTATCACCGCTGTTATGATATGGGCACTTGTAGTCAACACCGTTCCTGTAATTTCACAAAATTAATTATAATCACTTTGCTTTTAATTTGCAAAAAATCTCACTAAGATTTTGCAGAAGCCAAAATATTTAGTTCTTTTTTTTTTTTTTTAAATAACCAACTTTCATGTCTGGCCATCATATCCATAGGTATCGAATAACACTGCTCAACAAGGCATAGAATTCACCTATTTTTTTAATATAATGTAAATAGAATTCCCCTAGTTAATTCCCATTTCTTTGGGTTTCTTTTTTTGAAACAATCTTCAGCTACATCCTTTTAGTAACTTTTTCTATCTCCTTGTCCTTTTTTCTCTTTTATGTGTTTGAAGATTCTTCTTGTCGCCTCCTACGTGAATTTTGCAACATTTTTCATAAATACATTTATACGAAGAGAAAAGAGAGGTTGCTCAGATAGTCAGTAGCATCCCTGTCTACAACTCAATGCAGGTTGTGGGTTTGAATCACTAAAGAGGATTAAAGGGGAAATCAAAGGTGAGGGAGGAATTAAAAAAAATGTATATATATGAAGAGGAATCTAGTGAGAAGTGCTTGAAAAGGGCAAAAAAACAAGAAGAAGCAAAAAAAAAAAAAAGTGAAGGGATACAAACCAGTTCGTTTGGGGCGACCATCATCATCAAACTTGGAAGTATCATCAAATCCTCCTCCCATAGAAACACTTAAACTCCTCTCCATTTCTACTCTCTTCACTCTCTCTCTCTCTCTTTTAATGCTAAAACTGGTCACATAAAGAGAAAATGGCAGTCCTATATGTCTTATTTATATACACTGGACAACCAACACACTAAAAGATTCTAAAAGGGGCTTGGATTCTTTAGTGATGTAATAAATGGAACTGTGACGTGAGGCTTGTTTTTCAAGTTTTTTTTGTTTGTTTGTCTATTTCTTAAGTTTGTAGTAAATGTGACCGCTAACTCCGGTTGAATTCAATACACCTTTTACTATTTTTTACTTTGCGTAAAATTCAGAATCCATTAAGTACAATATTACAATTTCAGTAATTCTTTTTTCTTCCTTTCATATGTCAAACCGTGTAATGATGATTAAGGCCTAAGGGCCATCCAAAATGCGGGTTAAGCACCAGATTTTTTGAAGAAATAAGTAATAACCAGATTTACAATTGGTAATTGAAAAATAGCCACAGTTTCGAAAGTAATCAAAATTTAGCTATTTTTTCATATAAAAATAAAATCTGAACAAAAGTACCCTTAAAAATCGGGAAAACATCCAGCATAATGTGCTGGAGTTCCAACATAACATGCTGAAAGTTCATAACGCAGGAGCTCCATTAATGTCCATCATATTATGCTGGAACTAATTTTCGAGTGTGGTAGTTCCAACATAATATGCTGGAAGTTCATATGCAAGAGCTCCATAATCCAGTATATTATACTGGAACTTTCTATGTTTCAGCAAAATAATGGCTATTTTCAATGATTTTACAAACGCCGGCTATGTTTTAATTACCAATCCGAAAACTGGATAGCTCGTGCTATTTTCTCTTAAATTTCTTGGTCTTAAGGGTATAAATTACGTAGGTCACCATCTACACATAGGAAACTTGATTCGCGGTCATTCAAAATTCGTGTAAAACTCAAACGTGTGACCATATATTATATCAAAACCTTGAATTTTTTAACATATCCTATATAACAACAAATGTACCACATTTGTCGTAGTCGGCTATTTGCTTTTTTTCCATTTCTCATGGGATATATTTTATGTTAAAAGGATTGGATGTTTTTCCTTTTGAAAAGTAGTCGAGGTCGCTTTGTTGCTTAAATTTGGCATTAAAGATCTCATTAGTCTTGTAGAAGTCAATCTTTTGCCAAATTAAGCAATAAGGAATTAAGGATCAAGTAGTGCTTCCAATGTTATGCCAACATTGAGGCCCAATTTCACTTTAACAGGCGAGCCGAGGTTGGTTTAAGTGGTAGCATCTTGACCTTAATTTTACGATTAGTGATCAAATCATGCTAGAAAGCTAAGTGAACATCACCGCTCGATAACTTATGTCTCTCTCGGGTGGTGAAATATCTTTATTACCAATTGACTGAAAGTTCAAATCACATGAATGATAAGTAAAAATATTATTAATTAATCCTCGTGGAGTAATGTTGCACACAACATTCATACGCTAGTTTAACATTACTCCCTCCGGTTTACTTTAAATGATTTTTTAGCCTTTTTTTGTGGTCCACAATATTTGATTTTTTCAGATATCAAGAAGGAATTAACTTCTTCTTTCCAAAGTTGTCCTTGGAGTAAAGAACCCAAGAGTAGTTTGTTATATTTGCAATGAGCAAATTAAGATTAATACGGTCAATTTCATTGTTAATTAATGTTAAAAGGTAAATTCTTTAATCTGTGTGAAAAATGCCAAAAAATCACTTATAGTGGACCAGGGTATAGATTTCTTATACTTCTTTTACGTGATGGAACTGTTTAGTAATATATATATATATATATATATATATATATATGACAGTTTGTATTAAAACAGACGAAACAGTATTTTATTGCTGAATGCTGAAGATAAATAAAGAAAGAAAAGAAAGCCTAATTCCCCTTCATCTTAGGACTGTCTCCTTAAATGGTGCAAAGGAGGGAAGTCAATGCGGATACCTTAAAACACAAGCAATGTCGTAATTGGAATGATATCCTCCGCCGACAAGTGTGCACGTCCTGGTTGACGTTCCATGCTTTATTTCACCAAAACTCAGGTAGAAATGCACCATAAAAGTCGGTGAAATTAAAGATCAAAGAATTTTTCTTTTCTTTTTTTAGTTCTTTTCTATGTTCTTAATGGTGCGTGATATGTGCATTGAGTTTAGGAAAATTTTCAATTAGAAGAGAACTACTCTTATATGTAATAAAAATTCATTTAAAAAGTAATATGAAATGAAAAGAAAGGGAAAAAGAAGCACAAAATCCTGGCATGCACTTTAAAGATTGTGTTTCTCTTCTTTTTTTTTTTTTCGTAGCAGAAATCTCAATAGCTATAGTTATATGAACTTTTCGTTTGTTATTAGTATAGTACAATGTTGGAATATTATGTTGTTTACAAGTATTTTGTGGGACCTGCTTTGAGGATGAACAATTCAACTTTGAGTAGATTAAGGACATATCCCTATAGAAGATTGCATTGTGTTTTGGATTTGGTGTTTAATATGTGGCGTAAAAGTTACTTATTTAATTATTTTGTAAATGTTAAAAGTTCATTCAATTTGTAGAGAATTTATCCAAAGAACACTTCTGACATAAGCTAAAATTTATAGTTATTTGAAACTGCAATTTAGTTTTAAAAGTTAAACCTCATTTCGAAGGCAATTTGCTTATTATCGAATCTAAAACTTTTTTTTTTGTTTTAGGTTGATTTATTATGTGTATATTAATGTTACTAAAAAGTAAGAAATTATATACATAATTTCTGTTAGAAGAATATCTTCTTTCTCTAAACCATATTCTCCTCATCCACCGAACCCCAGAACCCTTAATTGGAAAATACTATTATTATTAATTATTTTTTAAAATGTTAACAATCTCATTCACCGTCAAACTCAAAAAGAACGATTTAGTTCTTTGGTCCTATTTAATTTTAGGGGAACTTTCATAAAGTACTACAATTTAGAGTCTAATTATTATGCGTAACTATAGTTTGTCTAATTACCATTTAATTGTTATGAACTTGTATCACTTGTATTCAGACGCACAACAAATACATCGTGTGTCAATTGTATTCGTTCGCGCAACGAATACAACATGTATCAACTGTATTCCTTCGCGCAACGAATACAGCTAATGTGAAATACAGGGCGATACAAATGATACAACCTGTATTGATTATATTTGTTCACGCAACGAATACAACCAAGGCAAAATACAGAAAATAAATGCTTGAGTCGAATACAAGGGCATATACAAATGATATCACTTGTATCAACTGTATTCGTTCGCGCAACGAATACAACCAAAGTAAAATACAGAAAATAAAATGCTCTTATTAAAAGTCAAATTCAAGAGCTCTATTTACTAAGGGGGTGCTCTAACCAAGTGAGCTATCAGAGCTTGTTGCTATCTTGTTTCAGTTCAAAACAATTGATCTTTTATTTCAGTATTATACGTAAATTTGCTATAAAATCAAATATTGCTAAAGATGGTAATTTAAAAAAAATATATATAATTATGAATCGTAAATACAGTATATGTTTACTGTGTCGTGTAAATTTTCCAATTAACATACACTGCTACTTGTTCTCTGGTGCTAATAGCCTCCACAGTAATAGTTTACCAATTCTTTTTTAGGTAGACCAAATTGGTCAGTAAAAAGAGTTTTGACTTGTGCAAAATCTAACCTATCAGGGCATCTCCAACCCTCCCCATTCGTTCAAAATGTAGTCCTTTTTTGCCAAAATGTGGCTCCAATGCTTCCCATTTTGGCTCCCAAAATGGGGATGAATAGCGTTACTCCAAATTTGGAATGACACTATTCATCTTTTTCATTACTATTCATCCTTTATCATTATTTTTATTATATAACTCTTTTAATTTATCTCTTTATATATACCTAATTATGTTTATATAATATCTTTATAATATTAATTTTACATCTTAACTTTGGCATATAATTTTGATAAATTAATTTTCGTGCATTTATTATTTTTATGTAAAATTGTAAGTTAATTTTATTATAAGTTATAATTGTACAAAAAATATATAATCATCTCAAAAAATGAATGGTGCAAATATAAAATATTAGATGTTGCTAAAATTGAAAAGTGAAAAGTAAAAATTAAAAATATATGAAAATTGAAAATACATTAAATTAAAATACATAAAAATTGAAACTACGGTAAATAGCATAATAACTTAGTAGGGACCTATGTTGTTTCTAGATACACCAAAATCATTATAGTATTGAGTGAATAGGGTCGAGGATTGTTGTGTTGTGACTGTGGAAATTGTTGACTTCTTTTATACCTTATTCGTTGTTGTTCTTGTCGCAAAAATTCACGACGAGTCGGATCGACAATAGAATCCACATCGATCATTAAAACTTTATTTTCCTCTTTCAATTCTTTTAGTCTTAGTTTTTCTTTTTGAACAGTCAAAACTTCTTCTTTTTTCTCAGTTGCATAATAGATCATTTATGGAGCACGCCAGAGGTGGAAGTTGAATATTTATGTAATATTTAATCCAAATTTTACCAAAATGTAATATGTATTTAATTATCTTGTATCTCAATGATTTAACTTTTATTTGAATTATCCGTTAATATATATAATCTATAATATTTGCTTACAAATTATATTATTTAAAAAATTATAGTATAAAATAATTTTATATTAAATTATATGTGATGAATATGTAAAAGAGAAAAAAAGATAGAATTTCTTTAATAGAAATAAGAAAATAAAATTTAAATAAAAAATAATAATATAATATTGAAGAGAGAGAAGAATATAAAATAGAATATATATTTTTTGAGTGAAAAAATAGAGTAATGGTTGGAATAACTTTATTCCATTTTGGAGTTTACTCCATTTTAAAAGAGAAAATGGAGGCAAGTGTTGGTGATGGCCTTATAGACATTTCCAAACATAAGTTGGATAAATTGGGCGGTTTACATTTATGTTTGACATCCTAGTTACAACCACATAGGTCTAAGACAAAGGATCCAGCTTCGACCTTGCGGGATTTAATTCAGTAGATGTAAAAGGGCCTTAACCCAATTATTGCGTATACTATTTGTTTCCGAGAGTAGCTGTAATTGGGAGATTGCATTGAAGCTTTACTATTCGGCCATTTAACTCGCAGGTTGCACCCCGCTCCATGCACGACGATCATCATCATCGTCTGTCCTATGGTTGTGATTATTCTGCAAGTATGATATGCCTGTCCATACTCCTCGAATAAGTAAGATACTAGCAAAAATTACGCTCCCGAGGGTGCAAAATACCTGGAAACCAAAGTAAGGGACTATTCACTATAAAAAGGAAGTCCTCCAGACCAAGGGAACTAACGAGTGAAAAAAGACAAGATGGTACACTTATTTTCATACTGATTACAAGGAACTCAATTCACTAATAAGTGTTTAATCAACTAAGACAAGGACCAATTTTCACACTGTGGAAAATGCTCAAGTAAAGATTTGATTAGTAATGGTGCATAGGTCTAAGCAAGAGTATAATTGAAAATATTCTCATGCTGCACAGCCTAAGATGAAGTAACATCCTACTGAAGCTTCAAAATGTTTTCAATTCTGTCAGAGAATGAACCAAAAATCAATACTGCGAGCAAATGAATCATCAAATGAAGTCCATGTCAATTTTGAAGTAAGAGTCCTTCTTATTTGGTTTAAAGCGCTCTCAGACAATTTGAGTCTTCTAGACCGTGTTATGATGACAGCTATGTGCAGTACAGATAAGTTAATCTTTTCTCATATCTGTTTGATCAGAAGATGTACAAAATGAGTGCGCGCCTGCACACACACACATATAAAATGCAGCGAGCACAAGACCCATTCAGCTTGAAAGAGTAAAAATGCTGAATAATTAAAAAATTTGAAGCTCAATGTATTAACTGAAGACCTACATGCCCAGAGGACGTGTCAAAAGAAGACTATAGAATAGAAAGTACATTACGAAGTAAGGTACCACATTGCACACAAGAACAGAAAATTAGTGGAAGAATTACCTCAAGAACT
Organism: Nicotiana otophora; assembly: GCA_000715115.1. Taxonomy (NCBI): domain Eukaryota; kingdom Viridiplantae; phylum Streptophyta; class Magnoliopsida; order Solanales; family Solanaceae; genus Nicotiana; species Nicotiana otophora. The sequence continues at coordinate 8,746 of AWOL01S0417348.1, forward strand.
GCCTTGGATAGCCACAAAAATGTCAAAATTATAACTCCATTAACAGAAAATGCCACCTACATCCAATAATCACTGTTACTAACTCAACAACCAGCCAATGTGGAAAAATGTCAGGCTTTAGATATTCATACAAACAGGAAATATCATTGGGAAATCAGAATAGAATATGAAGGTTGAGGATCACTCTCTCAGAGATTGCTAAATTGGAATAAGACCGAAAATCCATGAAAAGAAAATTGAATAAGAAGCTAATATATGGTTCGTTTAAAATGAGAAGCTAATAAATTCTTAAGCTGGGAATTTAAAAAATAAAAATAAAAATTGCATGGAGTGTGAGATAGCATAATGAATTATTGAATAAGGAGCTTATAACTCCTTACATAGGGACTGAGGAAATTAATGCAGGATACGTTAGCTAACATGTGGATTGCTCAGTCCCCTCCATATATTTCCACCGAAAGGGTTGTCTACATCGCACCCGTTGAGGTGTGGCCCTTCTCCGGACCCTGCGTGAATGTGAGATGCTTTGTGCACCAGGCTGTCCTTAATCTTCTGATTGCTCATGGAGAAATATTCCCTCATTTTCTTGTTCATCAATTCTAATCTACTGAGAGCTGATCAGCTAGTATTCAATTGAGAGAACAATGCAGCTAACCACGTGATATACAGTACAAAAGCAGGTGTTCGATTTGCTATTGAGTTGATACTTAGATGACATAAAGAAACCGGGACTTTTCAAATCAAAGAGAACCAAAAAATCATCTGAGAAAACATTAAAAAAGAATCTTCTTGATAATTTGCGAAAATGTTAAATTAGTAGAGATCTTACACATTTAAAGCAAAGCACTGTTTCCTATATGTAAACAAGAAACCTAATACAATTAACTGTGTATAAATATAGGACTAAATATCGACAGATGGAGGATGAACTTAAGAGTGATTCCTCTGGAAGACATTCGCGCCAAACAGATTTTAAGATTATTTCTCGTGGATAATTAATTACCAACATAATTTCACATCAGCATTTCTGCCATGTTACACATTGATTGGGATGCTAATTCTCCATTGCAAGGATGAAGTAAAAGTCCATTTATCCACACAGATGACTTTAAGATCATTACAGTGTCTAGTAACATGCATGGTATCACTGTAACTTCATTTGCTATATCACTCGTCAAAGAACGTGAATATACACACAAACTTCAGTCTTCCACCAATAGCATGCTTGTGCAAGATGGCAGTATTTTCTCCAACAATAACCAAGTCAACTTCCTTATTTATTTATTTTTTTGAGAATGGTAACAGAAAAAATAAAAAAAATTTTGACTTCCTTATCTAAACTTCCTTAACATCATCTCTACTTAAATTATAGTATTATCTAAACTTCCTTAGAGAGCAAACATTCACATTTGCACATATTGCATCTGAAAGAGTTAACATTTTAACTCTATCATACTAAAAAGGGGCTTTCCATATTCGGTACAGTTGATCATAAAAATCCAAATGGATTCACAGTGGCCCTCTGTGTGACGTGAATCCAGCAGGACCCCCGAGATCTTGCACCTTTTGAGTCATTAAGATCCATATAAACATGCAATACCCATCCACCGCCATTCCCAAAGATATGCCTTTAAAGATGCATCATTCTTCGCAGGCTAAACTTGCTAGGATATTAGGTAACATTTGGTAAGCAAAGACTGGTATTTTATCCTTATGCTATCAGGTTTTATAACGAGAGAATAAGAAAATTATAGCCATATTGGAGAGAAGAAACTCAAGGTACTTTGAAATTAAAGGGAAATCAATCAGTATGATAAAGAAAAGGTGTGCTATTTGTTGGTGTAAGAAAGAATCAGATGATGCTAAAAATCTTATATAATTTGTAGGCACCCTAGCACCTTATAGAACTGATAAGGGAGGCAACTGTGGTTTTTGTAAGCATCATTCAAGACTAGCAGGGACACTTTTCTGTTTCTATCGCACTATCTACAGCACTATCTTAGTTCTGTGATGCTTAGAGCTATTGAAATAATCTTTTACCAATCAAAAAAAAAAGGAGGAGCTAAATCTAGCCGTTATAAAGGACAAAGTATCAGGACAATGAAAAGCATTGCATCCACGAAAGAAAATCAATGAATTCCTATAATCGGAGTGCTAGTGGGCTGAGTAAAAGTTAATAGTGTCGATGACGATGTTCTCAAATCAAATCACCATTCAAGATGGAAAAAGAAAGACTTGCAGAAAGTTTAAGCACCTAACATGTATACCGAATCAGGTGATCATCTTGCTACTCTATCTCTGTTTTCCTTTGGGTTTTCTCTCACAATGTCACATTTTTAATGCACGCCTAATCCATTAGTTTTCCTCCTTTGCGGCTAAAAAAATTCAATTCCATGTGGATTTTCTCGTAGAAATATGATACAGTATATTTTAATAGTACGAGCTAAATATTAGCATTGGAATGAATCGAACCTGAGCAGATTGGAACGAGTATAAAGGATTCATATAGTCGACCCCAAATAATTGGGGACCGAGACTTAGTTGATTGAATGATTCATATAAAACGGAGCTCAATATCAAAGTTATTATTCTAAACTCATTGAAAGCATGATTTAGAGATAAAAGATTCGATTTTTCTTCATGTTGAACAGTGAAAATAAGATTTAAGCAGAAGGATACCAATTGACTGGAAATTGAAACAGGCAAAACGGACCGGACAGCTTTCCTAGCTTTTCGAGAAAGCTTTTTGAAAACGTTCTGAACAAATTTAACCAGCAGATCTAAACTTCGATCCTCCTCTTCTTCGTCTTCATCATCGTCATCTTCATACTCTTCATACTTATAGTCTCCACTCACTACGCTGCCTCGATCACGCCTCCAGTTTCGTGAATCCCCAGCCAAATCATCACTTCCCTATAAATAAATAAAAAACGAATTAGAATTAAAAGGGTCTAAATAAAGAGGAATGGACCTAAAGAACTCATATATCCGATTCTAATTAAATAAAGTTGAATTTTTATTTTTTATATATAATAAAAGGCTGGATAGGGAGGAATAAACAAGAAGACCTGAGGAAAATTGGAAATGCGGCGTCTTGAGGCTTGAAGATGAAATGTAGAGACGGGGTGGAGGTTAATAAGAAGATGGGTGAATTGGGGATGGTTTTTGTAGAGAGGAAACTGAAAATGATGAAGAGATTTTATAGTGAACTCCATGAAAATGAGTAGCAGTTGTATTGTTGAGCATCTAAAAAGAGTCGCAGGTTCTGTTGCCAACTTTTTCCCCCATTTTTTCTCTTTCTTGGGCTCATTAATTTAAGGGACCTTAATTTAAACTCAGTAGTGTACAAAGTCGAAATGAAGGTATTGATAATATCTATTTAACTAGTAAATTTGCTATAAATATGACACAATTTGAGAAAACTCTGTAAAAACCAAAAATATAAATTAGATAAAATCATCATTTCTTTGTTGTATTCATGTAAGAGAATTCTATTTAACTCTTACACGAAGCCTTGAATGATTAAACATGGAGGGACAAAAATTTGATAACTCTTAGTGAAAATTTTAGCTCTGTCACTATTTATATATATATATATATATATATATATAATAACTTAAGTAATAAACTTCTTGCACCAACCTACTTGCAATACACAATTGATTCATAACTTGGTCGTTGATATATATATATATATATATATATATAAGGATATCAATGAAGCAGCTATATTGCAAATGGCTAGAAGATGAGACTGCGTTATACCTTCTTAAGAGAACACTCAGGCCTCCTATTAGATTCCATAAATCAATTGATTTATCCCTACTGCTTCAACTTCCAACTCAAAGGTTATTCCAGGCGAAAGGAAGATCAAATCAATAAAAACATTCAAAATTATGATTTTACTTTGCTGATCTTCATGGTAAAAATTTGCATAACTTAAAACAATATATTACTATGTAACTTGGTTTAATTTTATATCGCAGTTAATTATATGTACATCTTCTAAAACATAGTTATCCAGCTTTACAGGAAGAAAAACTATAATTCAAACATATCAAATGAAAAGCACACCAAGATTTCTAAAAAGCTT
>AWOL01S0417473.1:0-11927 GCA_000715115.1 Nicotiana otophora
TTCTGTTCTCATGATTTTGCGGACGTAGCATAACATCTAGTGCCTACACTAATTGCGTCAGAGTAACAGCTACCACATTCTTCCGAGAGATAGTTCAGTAGGCTAGATACAAAAAGTAATTCTCTATTCGTGAAATTGTTTCACCTCGTTTAATGATGAAAAACTCTCCTCTCATGCAGCTGCCACATTCTTTCGAGAGAGAGTTCAGTAGGCTAGATACAGAAAGTAATTCCTACTGAACTTGAAATTGTTTCACCTCGTTTAATGATGAAAAACTCTCCTCTCATGCAGCTGCCACATTCTTTCGAGAGAGAGTTCAGTAGGCTAGATACAGAAAGTAATTCCTACTGAACTTGAAATTGTTTCACCTCGTTTAATGATGAAAAACTCTCCTCTCATGCAGCTGCCACATTCTTTCGAGAGAGAGTTCAGTAGGCTAGATACAGAAAGTAATTCCTACTGAACTTGAAATTGTTTCACCTCGTTTAATGATGAAAAACTCTCCTCTCATGCAGCTGCCACATTCTTTCGAGAGAGAGTTCAGTAGGCTAGATACAGAAAGTAATTCCTACTGAACTTGAAATTGTTTCACCTCGTCTAATGCTGAAAAATCTCCTCCCATGCAGCTGCCACACTCTTCCGAGCGATAGTTCAGTAGGCAAGACACAGAAAGTAATTCTCTGTTCATGAAATTGTTTCACCTTGTCAAAAGCTTAAAAAATCTCTTCTCATGCAGATGGACCTTGGTCATAACCTATATAAACCTTATCCATATTCTGTGAATTATCTGGAGTTCCTTTTTGTGTTCTCGCACATGGGTTCAAATGGAAAAGCAACGATTACAAACTAATGGACACTTTAAGTAAGATGAAATGGACAATCAATACAAGGGTAAAAGCATTCTTGAATCAACCAGTTAAGTTTAGAATGTATATATCTCCTTGTTGTATCCGATTGATCGCTTCTGGTTTATTTTCACCCTTTCCTGTATAAACTTAATTGAAAGGTTTCAAAATTTTCGGAATGCATTTTGCCATTGGAACATTGAAATTGAGACCGAAGAAGCATACACTGGAGTCAATGCAATATAGAAATGCATGCACCTGCGGAGATTTAAAGCATATGTTTATCTCTTCGGAGCCGATCAATTATAACACTATCTGTTCAGCAGAGACTTTGATATGTAGGATCTCAACAAGAGTAAAACAACGAAATATTTTCTCTACTTTGGATTCTGATAGTATGTGGCTACTAGGAAATCAGATAAAGAAAGTTTTGAACTTGATTCAACTACCTACTGTTGGAAAAAGTAATCGGGTTTGAGAATCTCCGGTTGAATTTTGTGTCGTTTATAGGTCCTTTAAGATCTGGTGGATGTAAGAGAGTGGTGATTGATTTGGATAGCTTGTAATAGAATTATTATGCCTCTTCTCTCGTAGATCCAGTGTGTGAGCTGTGACAAGATTGAAGATTTTAATGTAGCAGACGCAGACTACCAACATGATGGGATATAAGACTTTCATTCTAGTTGACTAAAAGGTGAAATCAGGATATTGTTATCCAGATATTCTGTCGTCATCAGTGAAGAAGCGTCGACTAAAACTTTACCTTTTCAAGATAGTTTTTGAAAACCTATATTTTTAACACTACTAGTTTCTCATACTTCTGTCAGAGATTATGAGATTGTTTAGCTATTTTTATGTGCCTAAACATTAAAACGTTGCGGGTTAGATACTGAGGCATGAGCACATATGTTTATTTGCACAGCAACCTCGGTCAAGGGCCAATGTCTCTTCTTGGTTAGCCAGGGCTGTGTCTAATCACCCTTATATTCTCAAGGTTTTCTCTTCTCCTTTTTAAGAACATGTATGCTGTTGACCTTCAGAAACTGAATTCCTTCTTTTGAGTAAAGTAACTTCTGCTGACCATTAAGATTACTTGGCAAGCTTCACCATTTTAGGACTAAACATGTACGAAAGTAACCAAGTTTCTTGTAGAAATGGACCTGGCTATGGGTATTACGGCATTCTCCATAAAAGGTATTGGCTGCCTTAAGTGCATGCTAGAACTTTGATTTGTGGAAGTTTTCTTGTTCACTAACTCAAGACAGATGACTTAATGCTTCCAGAAGGGCACGAGATCCTATGTGAAAACTGGGAATAACACAATCAGTGATCCTCAGTTCTTTGGTTGGTTAGATTTGATGGTCTATCTTCACAATGTTATAACAGTTTCTTATTAAAAAAAAAAACACAATCTTATGACAGCTGATAATAGCAGTGTTGCTGGTTCTGATTTCTGAATATCCATTTTTGTGCAGCGTTTTTGAAGCTGAGAGGCCAGGGTGTAAATTCACATTACAGCAGCGCATTGCAACATACTTTTACAAGGTATAACTTATGATTGAACTTCTTTGCTATCTTTTAGACTACTTTCAGGATATACAGATGATAGATTTTGGATAAGATAATTTGTTTCGACGTGAGTCCTTTTCAAAGTCCTGGTTCAAAATCTGTTAGTTTGGTTCTACTCGTTTCGTTGTCGTCCAAGTGTTCAGCCATTCTGCAATGTTAAATTTTAGTGTTATAACCTATTTCCCTTTCATGGCTGTCAGGGATTCTTGTATGGCTCGGTTGGATTTGGGTGTGGCCTCATTGGGCAGGGCATTGCAAATTTGATAATGACTGCTAAGAGGTATGTTTGTGAACCACTCTCCACAATCTAGTTCACTTGAACTGCCAATGCACCTTCAACTTTTGGCTAGTCCATTTTCAATCTACAGTTAGTGTTTCTTTATTTTTGTTTTTTTTCTGTGGCAGCTGCAAGCTACCTAGCAAGAATTTTTTCTCTTGGCTGTTTTATATCTCTTCTCTTCCTTCTATTTTTCAGTTACTTTCTGTATGCAATTTAGCAAGAGACAATTGCAGGCTGCTTTATAGCTATAGTCTACATTCTTTTCCTTTTCTTCTTTTCTTTTGGCTACATTTTATGTATTCTTTTTTAGATGGATCTCCAATATATTCAAAGTTGGATTTCTTGCTGTGATATCTGCATTTAGTTTCTTTTCATTTTGTTTTTAACATGGATGTTATTGGAACTTTGTGGACTCTCTGTCAAGATGTCATGCTATATTCTCACTAAAGAACATTATACAGAATGATATCAATAAAAATGGAGCTCTTGTGTGTGCACAACTTCTCAAAATATAGCTATTGGGATGTGTGCATGTTTATTTTCTCCAATGCATTTAAATTTTCTCCTGTACTTCTGTTGTGATACTTAGTTTCTTTTTCTGATTGCCATGAAATCAGCTGCCTTCTATTCAGCTAATGTGCTTTGCATTCTTATAACGGGTTGACATCTGATATCCTTTTTGTGTGTAACAGGAGCATCAAGAAGTCAGAAGAGGATATACCTGTCCCTCCTTTACTAAAAAGTGCTGCACTCTGGGGTATGTTGAACTGCTTTTTGATTGTACCTTGAATATGTGCAGCCAAGCATCATAACACAAACGGCAAACTCCAGATAGCAAAATGTGATGTGTGCTTCACTGTTCCTATATAGAACAGGGAGTTTCTAGGACCATCACTATTTTTCTGTTTAGAGATCTATCCCGTCATCCTGTGGGCTTTTCTAATTACTATTGATTCTCAAATGCCTGCTGCATGAAGCATTTTCCCCGTTCTCCCTCATTTTTATGATTCTCTTCTTTATGCTAATTGCAAATTTATCTGGTATTACTTGGCTATTACGTAATAGTTCTAAGAACAAGTACTGATCTTTATTACTAGCCAAAGTAGACTAATGCTGAGACTTTGGATTGAATTGTGAATTTGTTACATGCCTTTCAAAAGCATCTCTACGTTCCATACAAAATACTGAACTATGTCATTACCATTTAAAGCAAGTAAGCTTTAGAGGATTATTTAAAAGAATTAATATTTAGAAGGAACGTGTATCAAAATAACAAGTAGACCTGTACTCTATATAAAGAATTAAAATTAAAAAGTAATTATTATATTCTATGTGGTGTTATTCGTTAGTTGAGTTCTTTAATTGATAACCATTGTGCTTATGAAAATTTCAGGCTCTAGTTTCTGTGTAGTTGTCCATTATTGTGAAGAATACATGACCAACTAATAGATAAATTTTGGAGTGAGACTTGAAAATTTTACCTCCATCATATAGTTTGAAAGAGAAAAATTTAAAAGGTTTAAAATGGACCACAGGATGCAATTTTGAATTTTGACATAATTTCTCTGCTTATTAACTTCAATACCTTGAATTTTGTTGATACGATAGTATTACAATTATTCCAAAGTGCTTTTTGCGGTCAAGTCTGCATGTCTTGTAGCCTTTCTCTATCTTTTGCTTGAATTGACTCTTTTCCTTTTCCTTTTCCATTTTCATTCAGGATTCTTTCTGGCAGTTTCTTCAAATACTCGATACCAAATTATTAACGGGTTGGAGCGCTTAGTTGAAGCATCACCTGCAGCAAAACGTGCCCCACCTGTTGCGATGGCATTCACAGTGGGTGTTCGCTTTGCTAACAATATTTATGGTGGGATGCAGTTTGTGGAGTGGGCTAAGGTGAGTGGAGTGCAATAGGAGAATGTGTTGTAAAGAATAAATTTTTTTCTTTCAGATATTCCATTGTTCAATTTTATAGGATCGTTCAATTAGATAGTTTTTTAATTATATTCTCACCCAACACCTCTATTCCTTCTTCTTCCTAGAACAGAAAAAATAGTTTGGTATGCAATGCTTTCCTAGCAGACACTGATATTATAGTATCAAAATCAGGTTCATTTCTTGAATAGAAAGCACCAAATGTCAGCCTGTTAAGATCCACTAGTGGCAAGCTAGAAGCCTGTTGAGAATATTGCATTCTACCCTGGATATTTCTTACTGTATGTTGCTAGTTTTCCCTTAATAACTTTGAATGGTATTATGAGCTTTTAGAAGGGGAGCTTGTGTGACCTATAGTTCATGGGTTCGAGCCGTGGTATTAGCCACTGATGCTCAGGGTAGGTTGTCTACATCACACCGCCTTGAGGTGTGGCCCTTTCCCGGACCCTGCATGAACGTAGGATGCTTGGTGCAGCAGGCTGTCCTTTTTTATGAGCTTTTGCTATAAATGTAAATTCATAATGAGATTTCAAGTTTAATGTTCTGTGTTGAACTGGAACTGCATTTGCTTAGATGGCTAGGCAAATGCCTAATGGCCTCAAAGTAAGATCAGTTGTTATGGTCTATTTATCTATGAATTCGTGTTAGTAGTGTTTTTGGCAAGTCCTTCCCCGGACCCTTGTGGTCCCAGCCCTTCCCCGGACCTCGCGCATAGCGGGAGCTTAGTGCACCGGGCTGTCCTCTTCAGTGTCTTTGGCAAGCTCAGCTACTTATATGGACAGAATTCTTTCTTGTCAAGAACCCATTTTGGTACCCGGGAGAACCACCAGAAGGGCTCATCACTTCGGAAATTGACGTCAGAACTTGAGTCAATCATGATTCATGGTCATTATCATGGAAGAAATCTTTTAGTTTGAGCAAGTGCAATAATCACGTTGGAAACATAGAAAGAATTAGGTGACTCCGAATTAGTCGAGGTGCGAGCAAGCTGGATGAGACAAAAAAATAACGTTTGTGGTATGGTACTTCTGAGCATGCATGATAAGTAATCTACGGGAAATCACGAATGCTCCAACTTTTGCTAGTGGAAATGAGCCAAAGAGGTGGTAGCTAAAGTAGTAGTCCCATTATAAGGGATTTATTGGATGAATTTGTGTAACCAGGGGCGGATCCACCCTTAAGGGTGGGGTGGTATGGTACCCGTTCGGTTGGTAAAATTATCATATATTTATGTAGAATTTTTTTTAAACTAGGTTAAATATATGATTCTGACATCCCCATTCGCAAACTAGACAAAGATGCCATGACTGGGAGACATTTTTGAAAGTTTTTTTAGTGTGTAAAATTCAAGTTCGAATTTATCTTGAACTTTGTCTGACTTTCCCTTTTCGTTGTGTCATTTACCTTTTTGGCTACCTCCCAATTTCCTATTTGTCGTTTATTATTTTTATATTTTTTCCTCTATTCTATTACTTTATATGTGATCTTTTGCAAGAACATTCAAAAAAGAGCCTCCAAAATTTAAAATTTTCATAATATAAGCATTTCTCTTAATCTCAAATTTTTTAGTTTTCTTCTTTCAAAATCAAAAAACTTGGGTCTTGATATTTAGATTGAGATCAAAATTAATTTATAATTTCTTTTTTTATTATAACATAAAAATTTATGTTATTTCATGATTGTTAAATACAATTTAAATCTCTTTACTATTAAATTATGATGAATATTTCGCAAGCATTAGATCTATGATTGTAAGTTTTGAGATCTTGTAGTTTATCTAATTCTGCATTTACTTATGGGGTATAATTTATCTATTGAAGATATTTTTTTTATATTTCTTATTCTGATCGGTGGAGTTCCCTTATTAAAGATTTTATTTTACTTGTGCAAATTTATTTTTAGCATACAAAAAAAATGTAGTTCCCTAGTGAAAATATTGATTTTACTTGTATTATTAATAATAAAGGTGTGATTCCTTCTTTAAAGTGCTAATTATATTTGCTTCTTGATGTCTGAGATGTAATTTTCATATGACAATAATAACATATATACCCAATGAAATTCCATAAGTAGGGTAGGAAAATGATGTAATTCTTATATTTGCAAATAAAGTGCTTATTAAATTGCTCGAATAAACTAGAAAAATGAACCGGACAAATGTTCCGAACAAACTATATATTAGTTATTATAAGGTGTACATTAAAGGAAATTTTGGTACCCGTCACCTTTAAATCCTATATCTGCCTCCGTGTGTAACTGCAATTGATTTGCGATTTATCAAATTTGCTTGAAATAATTCCAGTTTACAATTAAATTCTTATTGGTTATGATTTTACTAAGCAGGCTAGTTGGTGACAAGTCGTGTCAAATCCTCCTCTTTTTTCCTATACATAGTACAAAAAATAATTTAAAATTTGTGAACTCCCAATACTGTTTTAAATCTTGCTTTATGTGAACTTAATTCAATACCTTTTGCAAAGAAATACCAGATTCAAAATTTCTTACTGTTTACCTTAAATGGAGGCATCATCCTCTCCTCCACTACATACCAACCAGAAAACAACAGACAAAAGGGAAAGAAAATACTCCAGTTGTTACTACATCTAAAAAGGGTGTCTTTTAGGATAATAGAAAATTACAGCCTGTCCACACCCAAATCATACATGCATCAATTTATTTTCAGGCCATCGCCCAAAAACTCACTCACAAAAATCAATCTGATTTAATTTCACTGTGATACTGTAATGGAATTTATTTTATTAATGAATTATATTTTAATATATTGTAGTAAATGACTTGTCTTATTTTTTATGAATAATTATATAACAACAACAACATACCCAGTATTTTCCCACATCGTGGGGTCTGGGTAGGATAGTGTGTATGCAGACCTTATCTCTACCTTGTAAAGACAGAAAGACTGTTTTCAACAGACCCCCACTCAGAAAAGCATAAGCACCACATTAATAAAAGATAGACAAGAAGGGACAACACCAAAAAGTCATGTAAAAGCAGCATAAAAAAATAACATGATAATAAGATGATTAAAATGAAAGAAAACGACGGGTAGCCATAGAAACCTACTACCAACGGAATGCGAGAGTGCGTACTAATACTATCGGTATAACAATCTAGACCTATTAATCTAATTCTCGACTTCCAAACCTTCTTATCAAGGGTCGTGCCCTCGGTCAGCTGAAGTTGCGCCATGTCTTACCCAATCACCTCTCCCCATTTTTTTTTCGGCCTACCTCTACCTCTCTGTAGGCCTTGCAGTGTCAACCTCTTACACCTCCTCACCGGGGCGTCTGTGCTCCTCCTCTTCACATGTCCAAACCACCTAAGTCTCGCTTCCCGCATCTTGTCCTCAATATAGGCCACACACATCTTGTCGCGAACAACCTCATTCCTAATCATATCTAACCTGGTGTGTCCGCACATCCATCTCAACATCCTCATCTCTGCTACATTCATCTCCTGGACACGGGCGATCTTGACTGGGCAATACCCAGCCCATACAACATAGTCGATCTCACCACCAATATGTAGAACTTACCTTTAAGTTTTGGTAGAACCTTCTTGTCACACAAAACACATCCATTCTGCCCCAATACGATGTGTGACATTTTCATCAATCTTCCCACCCCCCTGTATAATAGACCCAAGGTACTTAAAACTTACTCTCAAATGGATGACTTGTGAGTCTAGCCTCACTTCCACTTCTCCTCCCCGAGTCTCACCAATGTACTTACACTCCAAGTATTTTGTCTTGGCCTTGCTCAACTTGAAACCTTTAGACTCGAGGGTCTACCTCCACACCTCTAACCTCACACCGCCTCGCGTCTCGTCAATGAATACAATATCATCTGCAAATAACATGCACCCACAACACCTCCCCTTGGATGTGGCTCTTCAGTATGTCCATCGCCGGGGCAAACAAAAAAGTTGTCGACCCCTGGTGCAACCCCATCATGACCAGAAAATGGTCCAAATCTCCTCATACCGTCCTCACTCGAGTCTTTGCTCCGTCATACATATTCTTTATGAATAATTATATATGTAATAATCTTTTAAATAATGTAACAATATTAAACTATTTAATACTCTGAGGCTCCACTGTCACAAAACAATAATGATCAATTTATTCTCATTTGCCAGAAATAAAATAAAATATAGAAACTCCAAAGAAGTGATGTTTTTCTGTAGGTAACTGTATTGAGTCAAAAAAATCACTAAAATAAAATTAAGAGTCGTCTTCCTACGCTGGCAGTGACCGACGGCTTTTCCAAATTTCTTCAGTCCCCATTCTCTCCCTTCCCCCATCTTCTTCTCTCTAGATCGAACCCCATTTCTCTCTCTCTACCTATACATACACATCCCTATATATCTATACATTTTCTTGAATCACGATTATGATAATCAGAGAACACGTAGAACGACGTCGGATCAAATTAGGAAATTGGAGGTGCTGAGAAGGATCTGAGTTGAGATCAATGGCGTTATCTGGTATGAGAGGTTTATCTGTGTTCATAAGCAATATCCGTAATTGCCAAAACAAAGAACAGGAACGCCTTTGCGTTGACAAAGAACTCGGCAGTCTTCGTACTCGCTTTAAAAACGAAAAGGTCTCTTCTTTTTCAATTCCCTTTTACTCTCTTAAGTCTTAACAATTTCAGTGTTTCATCTTTTCTTAGCTTAGCACTTTTGAAGATCTAGCATATACAAATAATCATATCGGTTTAAATTTTTAAATGAAGATGTTCACATAATTCAAGTAAGCTATTTTTTGTTATTTTTTATTGTAGGATTTGTGTTTTATACACTGATATTTAGCATGTTACGACTTATTATAGCATAGGACTCCTTACTTACCATTTATATTTATTTATTAATTAATGCTTATTAATAGAATTATTTCATATGAAAATATTTTACGGTTTCACACCATACCTCTGAAATAGAATCCAAGAGTGCTGCAATTTCAAACCAGATGTTTCTTCACTCTTCACTCTTTCCTCAATTATTGCCAAAACATAGAAAAAAGCTTGAAATTGCATTCTATTTTAGGATACGGTGGTTAGGATAATTTTTTGGGAAAAAGAAACACCAAAAAATATACTTAATAGACATGTTTTGACATCAATTGTCATCTGTGTCAATTTTATTTTTTTTCTGGAAATAAATTGACATATATTTAAAATTAAAGGTTGAAATAATTTTGTAATTCTACAGCAAAGAGAGTAGTTCACATGGAGGGCATAATGACTCGAAATAAATTAATTATGATTTTCTTTAATTTGTTTTAATTTCTGTTTTGTTTAAACTTTAACATGATACCTTTTTGACACTTTTGGAAAGTATTACTATGACCAAAGTAAAAAAGTTTACAACTCCAAGCTCCCAACAATCATTAATCTGTCTGTCTATAACTTTTAAGCCTAATTTGTGGGATAGTAACATTTTGGTTCCCTCAGTTATTAGTAAATTTTAATTTATCTTTGTGATATATGCGTATGTACATTATCTTCAATGTATTAAGATGTGGGGTTTTGGCTCCTTTATATATAGCAAATAATAATATGTTACATCTAGACTATTTTTATAACTATATTACCCTCAAATATGAAGTAATAGTACAAATTTTGAAATAACATGTAATAGTATATAATTCATTAAATTTGTGAAGATTTACAAGCAAAGAATTAAAAGTGTATATTCTTTAATTAAAAGTTAAAAGTTTTACTGTTAAATAGTGTCTAATTCTTTAATTAAATATACAATGTCTAATTCTAGAATTGTATAGTTAAACTATTAGATCTTGTACCATAATGTACAACTTTTAGTTTTCATTGTCATTCTTTTTCTTGGAAGATAACTTTTCTTACCTTAGGTCAATTCTTTACTTCTCACGGGGTGTCTGGATCTTTAAAAATCGACTAAACCAGCCGAATACCAAACTGATTATTAGGTTTCTTTTAATAAAATTGTAGGTTTTTATATAAACTTATAACCGTATCGAATAATAGGGTAGGTTTTTAATTTTATAAAAATAAACCGAAAAATACTGAACCATACCGAATAAATTTATATATGAAAAATATATTTTATATACTAAATTTAAAACTAACAAAGCATTACGTTTTTTTTTCTTGGATCTTGAGATTATGGAAATGGCTGCAAGTGGCCAAATAATAAATATCCAAAATACCAACTTCCAAACTTATTCTATACTAGGTATTCCACTAGCAAGCCAATATCTTCAGATTAGTTCCAATATCTTAAGTAGCAAGCACTAGATATTCCATCGATAGCAAGCCACGAGGTATTGGATATCCTTCCCCTCGTACGATTTAGAATTCTCTTATTGGATACTAATCTTCTAATAAGCTCTATTTTTGAGTCCCTACTTGATTAGTATCTTTTTACTCGTATGGTTTATATTTCTCTTGTCTTTGCTTAATTTGTTTTACATTACCATAAAATAGTGGGATTAATCTCTATTCTGGACATCTTTCATGTTCCTTTGATCATCACTTAAAAAAAAGTAAAAATGTTTAGAGAGTTCTGCCAAAGTCCTATGCAAGCATACATTTGTTGCATTCTAACTTCGACTAGCGATTCTTGCATAGCGTTTTTAAAAAAATATCGAAAAATAAACTGAACCGTATCGATACTAAAGAGAAACTGAGATGATCGGGACGTTTTCGAAAAGTCTACTTTTGGTTTAACAAAATGGAATAACCAAAAAAAATTAATATGATACAAATTTTATAAAATAACCGGTCGAACTGAACCATTGACACCCCTACATCCACTACTACTCCCCTTACATGAGCTAGAAGAACAAAAAATTATATACATTGAATATAGTTAAATCCTAAATAGAAATTCTTTAGGATGTTAAATATTAAGCCGCACTCGATATTTATATCAAAATTTAATAATTTAATTTTAGTAGCTAAAGATTAAAGTGAAAATATATATATTAACGTGTAATGAAACAATAAAGAATAATATTGCAAAGAAAGAGAGAGAATTCTATTGATTTTGATATGAATTACAATAGAATGAAATTCCTCTATTTATAGGGAGAAAGTGTCTTAACCACCAAGTAACAAATACTAAGATCTCTCTAAAATATAAACATTCATCTTAAATATAATTTTATTTATAATAATTATTTAATTACGATTAAGTATTATGTGAGGATTCATATTATTTAATATGTTTGTTGTTGTTGATTAAGTAGAAAATGTGTGCCTGTCTATCCCAATCGAATCGCTAGGCCCAAATGTATT
>AWOL01S0417666.1:0-16887 GCA_000715115.1 Nicotiana otophora
GGGGGGTATGTATAGACTCCGGAGGGGCTCCTTCATGCCAAGCGTTATAATCCGCACAGACAACTCACGTGCTATAGTATGAATATCTGGTTCCGCACGGACAACTCACGTGCTATAGTATAATATCTGGATCCACACGGACAACTCACGTTCTGCACAGACAACTCACGTGCTATAATATAATATATGGATATGCACGGACAACTCACGTGTTGCACGGAAAACTCACGTGCTATAGTATAGTATCTCACAATCAGGTCCTCGGCCTCACTCAGTCATAAATCTCTCCAGTCTTTCGGGCTCTCAATAATCATGAAAATCAGTCCAAACAATAATGATATGATGCATCATTAATGAACAATAGAGATTGAAATAAAATAAACAAGTAAACTGTGACTGAGTACAAAATAATAATTTAGCAGATACTTCAACATGTACACGACCTCTGTGGGTCTCTACAGTGCCAACACATAATCTAAACATGATTTATGGTTGAATTTCTCAACTATATGGAGAACGTACAGATAACAACATTTTATTCAACTACACAGCTCCATGGAATTTGACCAAGTCACAATCCTTACGGTGCACGCCCACACGCCTATCACCTAGCTTGTGCATCACCTCAAAACCGATCACATACACATAATCCGGGATTTCATACCCTCAAGACCAAATTTAAAACTTTTACTTACCTCAAACCGTTTAATTCCTTATTCTGCAATGCCTTTGCCTCACGAATCGGCCTCCAAACGCCTCGAATCTAGCCACAAATAATTCGATTAAGTCAAAACAAATTATAGGAATTAATTCCATATGAAAATACTAATATTTTCGACAAAAATCAGAAATTGCAATCAAAAATCGCCTGTGGGGTCCATGTCTCGGAACCCGACAAAAATTACAAACTATGAATGCCCATCCAACCACGAGTCCAACCATACAAATTTCACCAAATTCCGACATCAAATCGACCCTCAAATCTTCAATTAAAATCTTTGAAGATTTCTACCATTTTCAACCCAATCTTTACCCATTTGAACTCAATAAACTTTCCACATACCTTATTGGCATGTGTATGTATCAATAATACTCTTACACTCAAGAATTATACTCTCAATCACCCATCTGTACCAAATTCGAAATTGAAGACTAGGTTTAGAAATTCTTATATCTTTGTAGCCTTAGCAAGATCCTTGTAAAATCTTCAAACCTTGAACAAGAATTGATTGACAAATGGCTAGGTCTTCACTTTCTCTCTCTAAGATACTCTCACTTATCTCTAAAATATCATATGAAACCCTTCAAAATGACCCCTAATAGTGCTTTATAAGAATGGGGTCGGGTTTATAAAACCAGAAAAATGAAGCCCTGAAACACACTATGCGGCAGCATATGCGACCGCATAATGCTCCTGTGGCCCGCATAATGGGTCGCAAAAAGGCCCTCCGGAACTAGGCAATACTGTTTCAGTCTGCGGCCATTATGCGGTCTATAGACCTATTCTGCGGTCGCATAATGCACCACAAAACTGGTCTGCGGTCGCATAATGTGCCTCAGACCTTCCTCCAAACTTGCCCTACTTCTGATTCACTCTGCGGCCATTATGCGGTTCGCAGAGTGATTCTGCAACTGCATAGTGGCCCGCAAAAATGACCTTTTTCCAGCAAAACTTTTCCTTTATCGTATTGTCTAGATTCGAGCCGTTCGGAGTTGGATAATAAATTACAATATTTAAAGAGAAATAAAAAATCACCTTTTATTTCTACTAGTAGATTGTTCGGAAGGGCCTCTGCTTCTGCAACCATAGGCCTGGCTAGCCTTTTCTGCATCTGCGACCAATTTTCTCACACCTGCGAGTGCGCAGATGCAGAAAGCACCTCGCATCTATGATCACTTCCTGGCCTATAGCTCCTTGCTTTTGCAATCAACCTCATGCACATGTGTGTCCGCACCTGCGGCCAAACTCCCCGCAGATGCGATGACACCAGAACAACAGCAGGTTCAGCAAATCAACCAAAGTCCAAAATGATCCGATTTCATCCCGATTCACACTCGGAGACCTCGGGACCTCATCCGAATATACCAACAAGTTCCCAAAAAAAGGGACCTATTCGAGGCCAAAAATCACATCAAACAACATCGATTCTACGAATTGTAGCCAAATTCTAGCCTATTAAATCTATGAACATCTGACTTCCAAAATTAACACCAAATCATACCAAAATAACTTTGATTGATCCCAAATATTTCACACAAGTCATAAGTGACATGACGGACCTATCCCATCTTCCGAAATCGGGATCCAACCCTGATATCAATAAGGTCAATTCCCGGTCAAACTTCTCAATTTTCTAAACCTTCAACTTCCTAACTTTCGCCAATTCAAGCCGAAATGACCTACGGACATCCAAATCAACATCCAAACACGCTCCTAAGTCCAAAATCATCATACGGAGCTATTGGAACAGCCAAAACTCCATTCCGGACACGTCTACATAAAAGTCAAACTACAGTCAGCTCTTCCAATTCAAACTTCCAACCTTGGGACTAAGTGTCCTATATTACTATGAAACTCACCCGAACCATAACCAAACACCCCCGGCAAGTCACATAACCATAATATAACATAGAGGAGGAAATAAATAGGGAAACGAGACTAAAATACTCAAAATGACCGGTCAGATCGTTACATCCTCTCCTCTTAAAACAAATATTTGCCCTCGAACGAGTATAGAGACATACTTGAAGTGGTGAAAAGATGAGGATAACGGCTATGCATATCATGCTCGGTCTCCCAGATTGCCTCCTTGACTCGTTGACCCCTCCACTGAACTTCATTGAAGCAATTCTCTTCGACCTAAAATTTTGGACCTGCCTGTCCAAGATGGCCACCGGCTCCTCAATATAAGACAAATCCTTGTCCAACTGGACTGAGCTAAAATCCAATACATGAGACAGATCACTGTGGTACTTATGGAGCATAGAAATATGGAATATCGGATGAACTGCAGCTAGACTAGATGGCAATGCAAGCTTGTAAGCCACCTCACCAATACTATCAAGAATCTCAAAAGGTCCGATATACCTAGGGATCAACTTTCCCTTCTTCCCGAATCGCATGCAAAACGCAAAGTAAGACCTTCTCTCTAACCATGAATACAACATCGCGAACCTTCCGATCCGCATAACTCTTCTGTCTAGATTGGGTTGTATGAAGCCGATCCTGAATCAACTTCACCTTTTCCAAAGAATCCTAAACCAAGTCAGTACCTAATAGCCTCGCCTCACCCGGCTCAAACCTACCCACCAGAGACCGACACTGCCTCCCATATAAGACCTCATACGGGGCCATCTGAATACTCGATTGGTAGTTGTCATTGTAGGCAAACTCTGCATGCGTCAAGAACTGATCCCAAGAACCCCTGAACTCCATAACACAAGCACGAAGCATATCCTTCAATATCTGAATAGTGCACTCGGACTGTCAGTCCGTCTGATAGTGGAATGTTGTACTCAACTCGACCCGTGTGCTTAAATCACGCTGCATGACCTTCTAGAATTGTGATGTAAACTGTGTACCCCAATCAAATATGATGGATATCGGCATGCCATAAAATCTAACAATCTCGCGAATATAGACCTGGGCCAGCTGATCTGAAGAATAAGTAGTCACCACTGGAATGAAATGAGCCGACTTGGTGAACCTATCCATAATCACCCATATCGCGTCAAACTTATTCTGAGTCCGTGGGAGCCCAACAATGAAATCCATGGTAATTCACTCCTATTTCCACTTAGGGATCTCAAGCCTCTGAAGCAACCCACTTGGCCGCTGATACTCGTACTTCACCTGCTGACAAATTAGGCACCGAGATACATACTCCACTATGTCTTTCTTCATCCTCCACTACCAATTGTGTTGCCTCAAGTCCTGATATATCTTAGCAGCACCCGGATGAATGGAGTACCGCGAACTGTGGGCCTCCTAAAGAATCAGCTCACGCAAACCATTCCCATTGGGCACACATAGCCGGCCCTACATCTGTAACACCATCATACCCAATAGTAACCTCATTGGCATCACTGTGCTGAACTGTTTCCTTAAGGATAAGTAAATGGGGGTCTTCATACTAATGCTCTCTGATGCGATCATATAGAGAAGATCGAGAAACCATGTAACCCAGAACTCGACTCAGCTCTGAAACATCCAATCTAACAAACTGGTTGGCCAAGGCCTAAATACTTAATGCTAATGGCCTCTCCGCTGCCGGTAGATATGCTAAACTGCCCAAGCTCTCTGCTTTTCGACTCAAGGCATTGGCCCTCCTGGAATTATATAGAATGGTGATATCATAGTCATTAAAAAACTCAAACCATATCCACTCCCGCAAGTTAAGATCCTTCTGTTTGAATAGATGCTGCAAACTCCGATGGTCGGTATAGATCTCACAAAGGACACCGTACAAATAGTGCTGCCAAATCCTCAAGGCATGAACAATAGTTGTTAATTCCAGGTCGTGGACAAGATAATTCTTTTCATGCACCTTCACCTATCTAGACGCGTAGTCAATCACCCTACCATCTTGCATCAACACTGCGCCGAGGTCAATACGTGATGCATCACATTATACAGTGTAAGACCCCGAACCTATAGGTAGCACCAACAATGGGGTTGTAGTCAAAGCAGTCTTGAGCTTTTGAAAGCTCTCCTCACACTCCTCGGTCCATCTAAATTGAGCACCCTTATGGGTCAACCTTGTCATAGGTGCAGCAATAGATGAGAAACCCTCTACGAAACGACGGTAATACCTTGCCAAACCAAAATACTCCAGATCTCAGTAGCTGATGACGGTCTGGGCCAACTCTGCACTACTTCAATCTTCTTCGGATCCATTTTGATCCCCTCACTCGACACTACATGACCCAAAAACACCACCAAATCAAGACAAAATTCACACTTTGAAAATTTTGCATACAACTTTTTTTCTCTCAAGGATTGGAGCACAATCATCCAATGCTGCTCATGATCCTCCCAGCTCCGGGAGTACACCAAGATGTCGTCAGTAAACACAATGACAAATGAGTCGATATAGGGCGGGAATACACTATTCATCAAGTGCATAAATGCTGCTGGGGCATTGGTGTAACGACCCGATCGGTCATTTTGAGATTGTTAGCTTTGATCCCCTAATTATTGCTCCCTCTATTTCATTTTTTAGTTATATGACTTGCAGGGGCGCTTGGTTTCGGGTTGGGAGTTTTTCGGAGTAAAATGGGACACACAGTCCCTAAATTGGAAGTTTAAGTCGTAGGAGTTGACCATAGTTTGACTTGTATGAAGACAACTCCAGAATAGAGTCTTTATGATTCCAATAGCTCTGTGGGGTAATTTTAGTCTTAGGAGCATGTCTTGATGATGATTTGGAGGTTCGTAGGTCATTTCGGCGTTAATTGGCGAAAGTTGGAAAGTTGGAAGAATTTTAGGAAGTTTGACCGGGAGTGGACTTTCTGATATCGGTGTTGGATTCTGATTCTAGAAGTTGAAATAGGTTCATAATGTCAATTATGACTTGTGTGCAAAATTTGGCGTCAATCAGAGTTGTTTCGGTATGAATCGGCATCAGTTTCGGAATTTGGAAGGTCATAATTGCTAAGCTTGAATTTGGATTGCGTTTCATTGAATTTATGTTTTATGATGTAGGTTTTGGCCTCGAGTAGGTCCATTAGGTGTTTTGGGACTAGTTGGTATACTCGGACGGGGTCCCAGGGGGGCCCCGTGTGTGATTCGGATTGATATCGATCAATTGTTGGACTTATGCATTTATGAAAATCCTATCTTCTGGTGTCATCGCACCTGCGTAGAGTATGACCGCATGTGCGGACTCGCATGTGAGTGTGAGGAAGCACGGGAGCGGATAAGGAAGCCCATGCCATGGCTCGCAGGTGCGGAAAAGCTTCCGCAAGAGCGGCTTCGCTTCTCCGATGGAGAGGATCGCAGATGCGTACCTGAGCGCAGATGCGACGCACGATCCGCAGGTGCGCATGCGCGGGTGCATGTGTTTTTCTGCAAAAGTGGATCCTTTAGACTTAAATGAAGTCTGCACCTGTGATGAGTTTTCCGTAGGTGCGAAACCGCGGATGCGGCTAAAACTTCGCAAAAGAGATTCTTCTAGGCAGAAAAAGGAAAAAATCGAGGGTTTGATTTCATTTTCATTTTGGGACTTTGAGAGCTCAGATTGAGGCAAGATTTTGAGGAATTTTCAGAGGAAGTATTGGAGTAAGTATTCTTGACTCGTTTTTGATTAATTCCCATGAATCTACTGTTAATTACACCTTTTAAATATTATTTTGGAGTTTATAATTGGGGAAAAAGGTGTAGAAGTTCTTAAACTAAATTCTTGGCTTTTAAGAGGCGAAATGGGATCCGATTTGAATAATTCTTGTATGGTTGGACTCTATATCGAATGGGTATTCAGATTTTATAAGTTTGGTCGGGATGCGGGCCTGGGTTGACGTTTTGGGGCAATTTTCCAATTCTTTGCTAAAATCATTATTTCGTTATTTAAACTAATTTCCTATAGTTATATTTAAAGTATGAAATTGTTTTGGCTAGATTCGAGCCGTTCAGAGTTGGAAAATTGAAGAGTTGGAAAATTGAGGGAAAGGCTTTCTAATTAATTGATTGAGCGTGGTTTGAGGTAAATGAATTGTCTAACCTTGTGTGGGAAAAATTCTCCTTAGGATCTGGTATTGTGGCGATAATTTGTAATATGTGAAGGTCGTGTACGCAAGTTGACGAGTGCGTACACGGGATTAATGTTGGAATTTCGGTTTTAGCTATGTAGTTTCCTTTTAATGCCTTAATTGAGTTACTTTAGCATGATGTAATCATCATGTTTAACCTAATTTCACATGTCTACTTGTCTTATCCCCTATTTGCAACTTGTATCACATGTTTAGTTGAATTACTTGGTTTTCTTGATTTTCGTATTCATTACTTAACTGTGGAATTCTTTACCTGAAATTATTATCCTTGAAATATCCTGTTGTTGAGTTTGGTGTTGAATTGCAAGTCCGTGGTTATTTTGAGGCAAATTGTATGTTGTGAAATATTATTTATTTAGTTGTTGTGTTTTGGGTTTCGTGTTATTGTTGAGGTGATTGTTTGGTTATTTTGCACGAGGTTTTTGCTGTGTTATTGTTATTGTTGCACGAAGTTTTTGTCGTACGGTTGTTATTATTTGCACGAGGTTTCTGCCGTGTTGTTGTGATTATTGATACACATGCGGTGGTATAAGGTCTAGGTGTTGAAACGCATGCGGTGAGATAAGGTGGGCTTGATACGCGTGGCTAGTAGGGGAACTACTAGAAGCCATGCAGTGTGATAAGGTAGGGTAAAACACTGGTTGTTATTTCGAGAAAAATGATTTTCAAAACCAAATATAAAGGCTCCCGCGGTGATATAAGGAAAGACGGCAAGTTATTTTATGATTTGGGACTACGATGCGATATCTCGGGAGTGCCCCTGTTGATCTTCTTTATTTGTTATATTGTTTGGTTATTGTTTCCATAATATGTAAAATTCTTGTTTTCCTTTAGTGTTGTATTAGCTTTCCTTAATTCCATGTTCCCGTAAATTCTTTATTGTTCACTTCCATGTCATTTTCATTATACCATTATATCTTATGTCTTATTTCTTATTATCTCCAGTAGGGCCTTGACTTGACCTCGTCAAGGTTAGGGTTGGCACTTACTGGATACCGTTGTGGTGTACTCATACTACGCTTCTGCACATGTTGTTTGTAGATCTGGGTACATCCTATCAGCCTTGGTGTTAGAGCGTTGTGTGGCTTGCTTATTGGAGACTTCAAGGTACACCTGCCCGCGCCCGCAGGCTTCGGAGTCCCCTTCTATCCTATTCTTTTCTTATTTCTTTACATCTTTGTAGACAGTGATGTATAGGAGTGTTCAGTACTGTATCTAGAGCTTGTAACTTGTATTTACATCGGGTTTTGGGAGATGTACATGTTAAGTTACAAATTTCATTTCATATAGTTGTTGATGTTTTGAGATTTAAATTATTATTCCGTTATTCCGCATGTTTTGTTAGGCTTACCTAGTCTTAGACTAGGTATCGTCACGACATCTTACCGAGGGGATTTGGGGTCGTGACAAGTTGGTATCAGAGCTCTAGATTCATAGGTGTTATGAGTCACAAGCAGGTTTAGTAGAGTCTTGCGGATCGGTACGAAGACGTATGTACTTATCTTCGAGAGGCTAAAGAATTGTTAGGAAAAGCTTCACTTCTTTGATTCCTTATCATGCGAAATCTTTGACTTTGGATTCCAAATTTCTATCTTTCTATTCTCTCACAGATGGTGAGGACACGTACAGTTGGATCAGATGACCAGACACTCGCGCCCCCTGCTAGAGTCGCGAGAGGCTGGGGCCGGGGTAGAGGCCGATGACATCCATGTGGTGCAGCCAGAGCACCCGCACGAGCTGCTACAGAGGAGCCACCAGTAGCTCCAATTAGAGGGCAGGCATCAGAGAAGCCTGTTACTACACCATCCCTCCTGGAGACTCTCGCCCAGTTCCTGAGCATGTTCGGCACTTTAGCTCATGCAGGGTTGATCCCACTTGCTCCTGTCACATCTCAAGCCAGGTGAGGAGCACAAACTCCGGCCGCCCGTACCCCAGAGTAGCGGGTCCAGGTCGACCAGGCCCCAGAGGTCATACCAGTACAGCCTGTAGCCCCAGTTCAGCCCGAGGTTGGGGTAGCAGTTTCTGAGGGGGAGCAGCTCAGGCTCGAGAGGTACAAGAAGCACCACCCTCCTACTTTCAGTGGCTTGGCGTCAAATGATGTCCAGGCACTCCCAAAATCTGGCTATACCAAGTCACGAGCTCTACGAGAGTATAGTGAATATCCCTATACAACAGCATCTATAACAAGGGAAAATGAATTAGAACTAGATAGAGCGTGACTCCGAGGCCTGCGGACGCCGACAGGTATACCTTGAAGTCTCCAAATTTGAGCTCGACTCACTGACGCCTAGGCTGGTAAGAGGTACCTGGATCTGCACAAAAGATGTTCAGAAGTGTAGCATGAGTACACCACAACGGTACCTAATAAGCTCCAAACCTAACCTCGGTAGAGTAATGACAAGGTCGGGTCAAGGCCCTACTGGAATAAATAAGAAACTTGAACAGGTATATGACAATGTAATAATGATAAACAATGGAAATGAAATAATGAAGAAATATACCAAGAATAGATACGCTGAACTAAGGCAAATAAGGCATCTCGGAAGATAACAAGGAATAATATGCCAAGGAAACAAAGCAACCAAAACACAAGTGATGTAATAAAAAAGGGATCAATAAGAATCACTACTGAGGTACCACCTCGTAGTATCATATCACAAAACAAATCACAAGTTTTCCTTATATCACCACAGGAGCCTTGTATTTAGTTTTAAATATTGTTTTTCCAAAATAGCTACCCGCATTTTAGCCCACCTTATCACACCGCGTGGCTTCAAGTAGTTTTCCTACTAGCAACACGCGTATCAAGCCCATCTTATCTCACCACATGCATTTCAACCCCCAATCTTTATACCATCGCATGCGTATCAATATCACAACATATCATAAATCACACCTTAAGTGCCAAATACTACAACTTGTCAAAGAAGTCAACAATAATAGTGTTTCCACAATAATTAGCCCATGGCTCAACCACAAAAAGAACAAGAGTCTCAACAATAGCAACCGAAAGTGAATAACGCAACAAGAATGGTATTTCAACAAATTAGAACTTTGCCTCAACGCGAATCACGACCTTTATAACTTCAACACCAAATTCAACAATGAGATATTCCAAGAAATAACAACTTCAAGTAAGGAATTTAACGGTTAAACAATGAATAAGGAAATAACTTCAACTAAACATGTAAAGACAATTAGCAAGCAAGAGATAAAATAAGTATTAACGATGTCAAGTAAAGCATGTGAAGATAGACTAATGATGATGAGTAAAACGTATTATGACAACTCAATTAAAGGCATGAAAGAAATCTACATAGCTAAAACCGGTCAATTACCATATTTAGCCCGTTTACACACTCCTTACCCTGTGTACACGGCTTCCACATATCACAATTATCACAAAACAACACCAATCCTAACGGGTAATTCCCCCACACAAATTTAGGCAAGACACTTATCTCAAACACGCAAACTCAATCCATTAGTAAGCCTTTCCTGTGATTATCCAACTCCAAACGGCTCGAATCTAGCCAAAATAATTTCATACCATAAGTATAAACTATAGGAAGTTATTCCGAAAAACAGAGTTACAATCTTTAAAGAGAAATCAAAAGTCAATTCAAAAAGTCAACCCGGGCTCGCATCTCGGAACCCGACCAAACTTACAAATTCTGAACACCCATTCAACAATGAGTCAAACCATGCAAGAATTACTCAAATCCGACTTTAAATCCCCAAAATTTAGTCTAAAAAGTTACACAATTTTCCCCAAATTTTCCAACTCAAATCGCTAATTAAATGACAGACATAATGATGGATTTATGTAATATAGAAAAATCCGTATTAGAATCACTTATCTCGATGATTTTCTTGAAAATCCCTCGAAGTATTGCCACAAATCGAGCTCTCTAGGTCCAAAGATGCAAAATGAAATAAACCCTCAAACTAAGCCTTTTTTGCCCAGTGACTTTCGCTTTTGCGGGCTCACTGTCGCACATGCAGAAAACTCCATAGCAGGTGCGGTTCCAACTAAGGTAGAGTAAGTCCGCTTCTGCGGAGAAACATGTGCACATGCACGTCCGCTCCTGCGGAACCCGGTCGCATCTAAGCTCTCACGCCTGCGGAAGGGCCTCCGCTTCTGCGACCCGAGGCCTGACTAGCCTTTTTCGCACCCGCGACCAATTTCCTCGAACCTGCGAGCATGCAGATGCGGAAAGCACCTCGCATCTGCGATCACTACCTGGTCCATAGCTCCTCACTTATGTGATTAACCTCACACACCTGCGGCCAAACTCTCCGCAGGTGCGATGACACCAGAACAACAGCAGGTTCAGCAAATCAACCAAAGTCCAAAATGATCCGATTTCATCCTGATTCACTCTTGTGGCTTCCAGGACCCTATCCGAATATACCAACAAGTTCCAAAATACAAAATGGACCTACTCGAGGCTAAAAATCACATCAAACAACATCGATTCTATGAATCGCAACCCAATTCTAGCCTATTAAAACTATGAACATCCGACTTCCAAAACTAACGTTGAATCATACCAAAACAACTCTGATTGACCCTAAATTTTGCACACAAGTCATAAGTGATATGGCAGACCTATTCCAACATCCAAAATCGGGATCCAACCCCTATATCAATAAGGTCAACTCCCAGTCAAGCTTCTCAACCTTCCAAACCTTTAACTTCCTAACGTTCGCCAATTCAAGCCGAAATAACCTACAGACATCCAAATCAACATTCAGACACGCTCGTAAGTCAAAAATACTATACATAGCTATTGGAACAGCCAAAACTCGATTCCGGAGTCGTCTACACAAAAGGCAAACTGCAGTCAACTCTTCTAACTCAAACTTCTAACTTTGGGACTAAGTATCCCATTTCACTCTGAAACTTACCCAAACCATAACCAAACACCCCCGGAAAGTCATATAACCACGATACAACATAGAGGAGGCAATAAATAGGGTAACAGCGCTAAAATACTCAAAACAAACAGTCGGGTCGTTACATCCTCCCCCTCTTAAAACAAATGTTCGCCCTCGAACGAGTATAGAGACATACCTGAATTGGTGAAAAGATGAGGATAACGGCTATGCATATCATGCTCGGTCTCCCAAGTCCCCTCCTCGACTGGTTGACCCCTCCACTAAAACTTCACTGAAGCAATGCTCTTCGACCTAAACTTTTGTACCTGCCTATACAAAATGACCACTGGCTCCTCTACATAAGACAAATCCTTGTCCAACCGGACTGAGCTGAAATCCAACACATGAGATGGATCACCGTGATACTTTCGGAGCATAGAAACATAGAATACCGGATGAGCTGCTGCTAGACTAGATGGAAATGCAAGCTTGTAAGACACCTCACCAATCCTCTCAAGAATCTTAAAAGGTCTGATAAACCTATGGCTCAACCTGCCCTTCTTCCCGAACCTCATAACACCTAGGCGAAACCCGGAATAAGACCCGCTCTCTAACCATGAATACAACATCGCGAACCTTCTGATCCGTATACACTTTCTGTCTAGATTGGGTTGTATGAAGCCGATCTTGAATCAACGTAACCTTTTCCAAAGAATCCTGAACCAAGTCAGTACCCAATAGCCTCGCCTCACCCGACTCAAACCAACTCATCGGAGACCGACATCGCCTCTCATACAGGCCTCACACGGGGCTATCTGAATACTCAATAAACACAATGACGAATTAGTTAATATATGGCTGGAATACACTATTCATTAAGTGCATGAATGTTGCTGGGGCATTAGTTAGCCCAAATGACATCACAAGAAACTCGTAATGACCATACCAAGCCTTGAAGGCAGCCTTTAGAATATTCGAATCCCGAATCTTCAACTGATGATAGACTGACCGCAAGTCAATCTTTGAGAACACTCTGGAACCTTGTAGCTGATCAAATAAGTCATCAATGTGTGGAAATGGATACATGTTCTTCACTGTAACCTTGTTCAACTGACGATAGTCAATACAAATGCACATAGAACCATCTTTCTTCTTCACAAACATGACCGGAGCACCCCATGACGACACACTATGCCGAATGAAACCCTTATCAAGCAACTCTTGCAACTGCTCCTTTAACTCCTTCAGTTCCGCTGGGGCCATACGATATGGTGGAATAGAAATGGGCTAAGTGCCGGACAATAAGTCAATACGAAAATTGACATCCCTATCGGGCGGCATGCCCGGAAGATCCGCTGGAAATACATCTGAAAAGTCTCTCACTATTGGAACTGACTCAACGGTAGGAGTAAAGGCATTGATATACCTTAGGAAGGCTAGATAAGCATCACACCCCTTCTCAACCATCCGCTGAGCCTTTAGAAATGACGCAACCCTGCTAGGAGCATAATCTAATGCACCCTCCACTATAACCGTGGTAAACCTGACATAGCCAACGTCACAGTCTTGGCGTGACAATCTAGAATAGTATGATAGGGAGACAACCAGTCCATACCCAAGATAACATCAAAGTCTACCATACTAAGTAACAATAGGTAAACTCCGGTCTCAAAACCACCAAGAATAATTAAACACGACCAATACGCACGGTCAACAACAATGGAATCTCCCACAGGCATGGACATATAGACAGGAGAACTCAATGAATCACGGGATATACCTAAATACGGAGCAAATTAAAATGATACATATGAATAGGTGGAGCTTGGATCAAATATGACTGATGCATCTCTATGACAAACCGGAACAATACCTGTGATAACTAATTCTGATGCAACCCCCTCCGTCCTACCCGGAAAAGCATAACATCTTGCCTGGCCTTCCCCTCTAGGGTGACCCCTACCCGTCTGACCTCCACCCCTAGCTGGTTGAGCAGGTGGAGTGGCAACTGGTGCGATAACCACGACCTCAGAAGTCTGGGAATCCTGTGGAATACTTGGAGCCTAAGTAGCCTATGGAGGTTCACCCCTCCTGAGTCTGGAGTTGTCCCTCCCTAATTAACCTCATGTACATATGTGTCCGCACCTGCGGCCAAACTCTCCACAGGTGCGATGACACCAGAAATGCAGCAGGTTCAGCAAATCAACCAAAGTCCAAAATGATCCGATTTCATCCCGATTCACACTCGGAGCCCGGTCCGAATGTACCAACAAGTTTCAAAATATAAAATGGACCTACTCAAGGCCAAAAATCATATCAAACAACATCGATTTTATGAATCGCAATCCAATTCAAGCATATTAAAACTATGAACATCCGACTTCCAAAACTAAAGTCGAATCATACCAAATTAATTCTGATTAACCCCAAATTTTGCACACAAGTCATAAGTGACATGAAGGACCTATTCCAACTTCCGGAATCGGGTTCTGACTCTGATATCAATAAGGTCAATTTTTGGTCAAACTTCTCAACCTTCCAAACCTTCAACTTCCTAACTTTTGGCAACCCAAGCCGAAACGACCTACGGACATCCAAATCAATATCCGGACATGTTTCTAAGTCCAAAATCACCATACGGAGCTATTGGAACAACCAAAACTCCATTCCTAAGTCATCTACACAAAAATCAAACTACGGTAAACTCTTCCAACTCAAACTTCCAACCTTGGGACTAAGTATCTCATTTCACTCCAAAACTCACCCGAACCATAGCCAAATATCCCTGGTAAGTCACATAACTATAATACAACATAGAGGAGACAATAATAGGAGAACGGAGCTAAAATACTCAAAATGACCGGTCGAATCGTTACAACATTTTGGTATACACATTATTTGATGTGTTAGACATTGTGATATACAAATAATATAATTATGTTTTGTTATACACTTGGATATGCATTGGCATAGAAACAACAATAAATTTTAAATAACTATATTTATAATTTCATATTTCAGATATACAAAGAAGAAAAATAAAATTTTAATATATATATTTTAATATACACAAAAAAGTAATATGAAATTATGATATACATCTTGATATACATATTATTGTGATATACATTAATTGACTATCTGGTGCCAATATCTATAACTAGGGCTTTTTAATGCTAATTATGTGGGTAAGTTGTTACACCATGCCAATATCCCTTAAAGCTAAACATTAAAAGATTTGGGCTAGACAAATGGGGAAGTGCTTGGGCTGCTATTGAACTAAAATGTTACATTAATAATTAATAATAATAACACCAATAATGATACTAATAATATTATTTAATATTATTATAGGATTAAACTAATAATGTAATGATGATAATAGGAAAAACTATTTAACTAATGGTAATTTAAATACTTAAATAAAGTTTGTGAAGTGAAAAATAAATATTTAAATAGATGTACCTTTATGTAAATATACTTGAACAAGTTCAAATAAATTGCAATATCGTATGTTGACAAAAATTATTTATTTAATAGATTAATATGTAACAAAATTCATGAAAAAGGTTAAAATAAAATAACCTTATAATATTTGTAATAATATAAAAATATTATAAGTATTATTATGGCCTTTTTAAAGTAAAATAGCAGCTCAGTGTGATAAATTCAGGCATAGAAGGAAAACATTGGGTGTCAACAACTATTACAATCCAAGTCAACAAGTAATATCAAAGACATCGAGTAGCTCCTTGGAAACATCACAACAAGTCACGTAAGGTGCATGACACACACAACGAAAATCACATAATCACGTGAATATCATCAACATTATGCCCCCAGGCCATCACATATCATTCTTGACATAACCGCCCATATCTCTCTGTGTTGACAACATCATAATAGCCACTCTTATTACTCCGCCTAGATAATAACACAATAGCCACCCGTATCACTCCGCATAATAGTCACCC
Source organism: Nicotiana otophora (assembly GCA_000715115.1). Lineage (NCBI taxonomy): Eukaryota > Viridiplantae > Streptophyta > Magnoliopsida > Solanales > Solanaceae > Nicotiana > Nicotiana otophora. The sequence goes on from AWOL01S0417666.1 coordinate 15,624, forward strand.
GTATCGCTACGCTCAGACAATAACACAATAACCACCCGTAGCACTTCGCCCAGACATAATACAACAGCCACACATATCACTCCACCCAGACAATATATCAATAGCCACCCGTATCACTACGCATGATCAACAGTAGTGAGATGCTACCCTTATGCTCCGCATAACCACAATTAATCCATACAACAAATCACATGTGCCAACATCACAATAACACGACATATCAACTCGTACCACAAGTGCCCATAGGCCACAACTCTTTTTAAAATAATAATACTAATATCACCATAATACATAGCCCACGACTTAACCACGATGTGTACAAGAATCTCAACAGCAACAAAATAAAATGGGGAAAATAACTCGACAATGAATAATACTCTATTAAACAACAACTTCAACTAAAACAGGTTAATGGATTTCAATAACTTCAACTTCAATTAATTGTTTAAGAATAAACTCAATAATGGAGGTAGTTCCATGAAATGACAACTTCAAATCCTATTGAATGACATAAGCTAACAATGAAAGACATGGTCATGAAGTAGCAACTAAGTCTAAATGCATGAGAATAACCCGACAACGAAAGGATATCATGTAACAATAATTTAATTAAGAATAAAATAGTAATACAGGAGGTCACATTACAGTAAAAGGGTAACAACTTCAAATAAAGCATATAAGAGCAAAATTGACAAGTAAAAGATATGACATATACTAACAACTTCAAATAAAGCATGTGAGAGTAAACTTGACAAATAAAAGATATAACATGTGCAACAACTTCAAATAAATACATGAAAGAAGCCTAAGAGTCTATCAGTCAATTTCCACATATAAGCCTATAGTACGCACTCGTCACCTCGCGTACACGTCTTTCATATAATTCAAATAATACAATCAACCCAAATACTAAAGGGCGGTTTCCTCCACACAAAGTTAGGCAACATACTTACCTTAAAGAAGCTAAATCAATAATCTAAATAGACCTTCCCGTGTGAAACAACCTTCGGACGGCTCAAATCTAGCCAAAATAACTTAACATCATAAATAAAAACCATAGAAAATAATTTTGAACAATAAAGCTTCACTCTTTAATGAAAACCAAAAAGTCAAGCACGGGCATGTACCTTGGAACCTGACAAAACTCATAAAATCCGAACACGCATTTCGATACGAGTCCAAGCATACCAAAATCATCCAATTCTGACCTCAAATAGACATTCAAATCCCCATTTTATGTTTTAGAAAGTTTTTACAACCCCCC
>AWOL01S0417859.1:0-11275 GCA_000715115.1 Nicotiana otophora
ACTCCGGATGAGTGAGGATTTGGGTTCGTTATGTTTTAAATAGAGCTATTATTATTCCTAAGGAAAGTCCGGAGTAAATTAAAGGAAGTTGGATCGGTTAGCAATGGTTGAATTGGCATGATGGTGGCAATGATCAGTTCCTTCAGCCTGATGAGTTATACATATGATTTGTGGCGGTACGTGCGGGGTTTGATGGACGTCGTAATTGATTTTATTTGGAGGAATTTGAGTATTATGTATTGTTATGTGTAGATGGATCCCGAAAGAATTGTGGTGGTTTAGACCACTACTCGAGACTTGGATTTTTTGCGGTTATGGGAATTCAGTCACGTGTGGCAATGGTTCTCCTGAAATGAGTTAAGTGAAAGGTTTCTATATGATGAAGTGTATACCCTATTGGTGATTCGGGAGTTATAATAAAATTCTTGTACTCTTGCGTATTGGTATTGGTATGTTAGGTGTAGTGAGCGATATGGGAATTGGAGGTTGAGGATTAAGGTTGCAGTTGATGTCGGCAAGAACGTCAAGAGCTCAGATGAGTAGGGAAGAATTCAGATGTTTAGAGTGAGCTAATATTGTCTTTAGGGTCACCTGAGATCGGTGTCCTGTGTAAGAGGCTTGGTGTACTGAATTGCGAATTCCCGATTCGCTTTACGGTATTAGTATGGCCGGTGGTGTGGATGTGCAGACTTGCTACCTGAGCGGAATAGTCATGTGAGCATACCCCACGGGGGGATTTGTATAAGTGTGACATGTTAGTCACTTGATTGTTAAAGATTGAGACCGAATATGGAGGTACTGGTAGTATCGCAAGTGCGAGGGTTTATGCCCGGGAGGCATTCTATTCTTTGGGATGTGCACCATGTCAGTTCGTTTCGGATTTGACGGTTGTCCTTATGTGTCGTGAATAGGTCATTGTGGGCCCTATATCAGGCCGGATGTGTTCATTTCAGCATAGTGTTATTTTCTGAGGGGTCTTCGGGCCTTGGATGATATTTCTGTTGTCGGCCCTCTCGTGTAGTCTCTGTTGTGCCATGTGGGTTATGAGGTGGTTTGATTATTCGCACTCGTATTGAGATCCCGTATAGTTTGTCGTGTTATGCGAGCAGGATGGCTCTCAAGATACAGATAATGTATCACACCTCAGTTGTGCTTGAGTTTTATAGCGTGTGGCGCTACCCGTCTCCCCAGGATTTGTATTATGCACTTGGCGTTCTTATGGTTGATATTCGGGTATTTCGTGAGTATAAGCGTTACGGCTCGATGTGTGTTTTCTTTAGATTATTATGTTGTGTAGATCGGGTGGCACGCCGCCACGGGTATATGGTTGGATCGGGTGGCACGCCGCCACGGGTATATGGTTGGATCGGGTGGCACGCCGCCACGGGTATATGGTTGGATCGGGTGGCACGCCGCCACGGGTATATGGTTGGATCGGGTGGCACGCCGCCACGGGTATATGGTTGGATCGGGTGGCACGCCGCCACGGGTATATGGTTGGATCGGGTGGCACGCCGCCACGGGTATATGGTTGGATCGGGTGGCACGCCGCCACGGGTATATGGTTGGATCGGGTGGCACGCCGCCACGGGTATATGGTTGGATCGGGTGGCACGCCGCCACGGGTATATGGTTGGATCGGGTGGCACGCCGCCACGGGTATATGGTTGGATCGGGTGGCACGCCGCCACGGGTATATGGTTGGATCGGGTGGCACGCCGCCACGGGTATATGGTTGGATCGGGTGGCACGCCGCCACGGGTATATGGTTGGATCGGGTGGCACGCCGCCACGGGTATATGGTTGGATCGGGTGGCACGCCGCCACGGGTATATGGTTGGATCGGGTGGCACGCCGCCACGGGTATATGGTTGGATCGGGTGGCACGCCGCCACGGGTATATGGTTGGATCGGGTGGCACGCCGCCACGGGTATATGGTTGGATCGGGTGGCACGCCGCCACGGGTATATGGTTGGATCGGGTGGCACGCCGCCACGGGTATATGGTTGGATCGGGTGGCACGCCGCCACGGGTATATGGTTGGATCGGGTGGCACGCCGCCACGGGTATATGGTTGGATCGGGTGGCACGCCGCCACGGGTATATGGTTGGATCGGGTGGCACGCCGCCACGGGTATATGGTTGGATCGGGTGGCACGCCGCCACGGGTATATGGTTGGATCGGGTGGCACGCCGCCACGGGTATATGGTTGGATCGGGTGGCACGCCGCCACGGGTATATGGTTGGATCGGGTGGCACGCCGCCACGGGTATATGGTTGGATCGGGTGGCACGCCGCCACGGGTATATGGTTGGATCGGGTGGCACGCCGCCACGGGTATATGGTTGGATCGGGTGGCACGCCGCCACGGGTATATGGTTGGATCGGGTGGCACGCCGCCACGGGTATATGGTTGGATCGGGTGGCACGCCGCCACGGGTATATGGTTGGATCGGGTGGCACGCCGCCACGGGTATATGGTTGGATCGGGTGGCACGCCGCCACGGGTATATGGTTGGATCGGGTGGCACGCCGCCACGGGTATATGGTTGGATCGGGTGGCACGCCGCCACGGGTATATGGTTGGATCGGGTGGCACGCCGCCACGGGTATATGGTTGGATCGGGTGGCACGCCGCCACGGGTATATGGTTGGATCGGGTGGCACGCCGCCACGGGTATATGGTTGGATCGGGTGGCACGCCGCCACGGGTATATGGTTGGATCGGGTGGCACGCCGCCACGAGTATCATGGTTGGATCAGGTTACACGCCGCAAAAGGTATCATGTGTGGATTGGATTGCATGCCACAACAGTATGATATTGAGTATAGTTTCCCATATCTATTATTGTGTGTTTTGCTTCTCGTTTCCTGAGGAGGGTTCATAACATCTTTTCTGTTGTTTAAATTAGTTACGTGGGTTGAGTAGATCTTTCCAGAGTTCGTTTCCTTATGTATCACATTCGAGTTTGTAGCTTGTTGGCACATTGTGGCATCATATGAGACTTTTGGAAGTGTCTAAGGTGGCTTATTTCCTGAGCAGCTTGTACTGGGTGAGACGAGATTATTAGACCCGGGATCAGTGCGATCAGATTTATATGAATCATATTAAAGAGTAAATATTGTTATTCAGTCCGGAATGAGGTAATGGTTCTTGTCATGAGGAGAGACTCCATAAATTGTGATTCGGCAGGTGGTTATGAGTTCTACATGTCTTCTCTGCCGTGGCAGTATTGCGAGAGTTAAAGCAAGGCCTAATTGGTCCTGAGGTACACTACGGGCTTCGGTCAGTGGAAATTTTAGTTATCGTGCTTTGGAAAGATTGCCTTAGGCAAATGAGTTGCGCGGTGCATGGTAAGAATTCAGTAAGGGTATACAATCGTGTTTGGTGCAGTGTGTAGTGATTGATGCGGTGTTCGTATGTTGGAAACAGGCCTGGTGGAGAATTCCGGATATTTGAAATTTGGCACCAAGGCTTATTTGACTAAATAAAAGGGAGAATCTTCATATTGACTCGAGCTAATGTGCCCAATTGGGTTGTGATGGCACGGATAGGTGCACGAGTTGTTGAACAGTGATTTCAGACAACTCCAGAGCAGTTCTTAGTACGTTCTAGGACGAACATATGTTTAAGTGGGAGAGAATGTAACGACCTGATCGGTCGTTTTGAGCTTTAGCGCGTTGTTCGGCGGTTTGAGACCTTGAGTAGCTTTACTTCAGGTATTATGACTTGTACGCGTGGTCGGAATTTAATTTCGGGAAGTTCGGAGTTGATTTGGAAAGAAAATTCTAATTTCGGAAGCCTTAAGTTGGAGGAATTGACTAAAGTGTGATTTATTGAGTAAACGACCTCGGAATCGGGATCTGAAGGTTCCAATACGTTCGTATGATGAATTTGGACTTGGGCATATGTCCGGATTGGGTTTTGGATGACTCCGGAGCGTTTCGGTGCCTATTGTGGAAGTTGGCATTTTGGAAGAATTTCATAAAAATTGGGTTGAGGCATATTTCAATGTTATCGATGTCCATTTGGGATTCCGAGCCTGAGAATATCTCTGTATGGTGATTCTGGTATTGGGCACACCCCCGGATGTGGATTTGGAGGTCTGTAGGTCATGTTGAGGTCATTTGGCAAAAGCTGGAATTTGAAGGTTTTTGGAAAGTTTGACTGGGAGTGGACTTTGTGATATTGAGGTCGAATTTTGATTCTGAAAGTTGGAGTAGGTTCGTAATGTCGAATGTGACTTGTGTGCAAAATGTGAGGTCAATCAGACGTGATTTGAAAGGTTTTGGTATCGAATGTAGAAGTTTGAAGTTCTAAAGTTCATTAAGCTTAAATTGGGGTGCGATCCATGATTTCGATAATGTTTTGGCATGATTTGAAGGCTCGACTAAGTCCGTATCGTGTTTTAGGACTTGTTCGTATAATTGGTTGGGGTCCCGAAAGCCTCGGGTGGGTTCCGTAAGGTTCACGGATCGATTTTTAGACTTAAGAATTTCTGAAGCTTAATGCTTCTGGTGTAATCGCACCTGTGTAACTTTGGCCGCAAGAGCGAGATCGTGGGTGAGGCGAATTGCTTGCAGAAGCGAGAATGGACTGGAGTTGGGGGAGCCGTAGAAGCGGACTGGAGAAGCGCACCTACGAGTGCGCAGGAGCGAGGCATCTGCCGCTGGTGCATAAAATGCACAGATGCGCGAGAGCAGGTCATCCCTACGATGCCCGCAGAAGCGAAAGGACTTCCGCAGGTGCGAGTTCTTGGCTGGGAAGTGAGAACCACAGGAGCGGAATTTGGACCGCACCTGCGGAGCCAAAGAAGCGATAAGGTCACCACAGGTGCGATGAACGTTGGGCAGTGTGCTCTCTTTAAATCGGGGGTTTGGCTCATTTTCACTTCATTTCATCCGCAGGAGCCGATTTTGGAGCACTTTTGGAGTGCCATCTTCATCAACTATAATGGGGTAAGTGATTTCTTTTGATTTTTACATGGATTCAAGCATGAAAATTGATAGAAATTGTGGAATTTTGAAAGAAACATAGAAAATTATATTTTTTGATTTTGACCACGAATTTGGGCATGGAATTGGAAATAAATCATATATTTGAGTTTATGAGGTTATGAGTAATGGCTATCTTCGAATATTTTCGGAATCCGGGTGCGTGGACTCGAGGGTTGCTTTATCGAATTTTCGAGCGGAGTTGGATTGTTATAAATTGATTAATTATGAGTATTAGAGTATATTGTAATTGGGTTGCATCTTATTTGACTAATTTTGGATCGGCGGTCACCGGTTTGCGGTGTTAGGGTGGTGTTGGAGGCAGTTTTGGAATGTCAGAGTGAGGTAAGTAAGTTTCCTGTCTAACTCCGTGTGGGGGAAATTACCCCTAGGTGTTGTATATTGATGTGTGCTACTTATTGTGGGGGCTACGTACGCGGGAGGTGACGAGAGCCCATACGTAGCTATATTCATGTTATTGTCCGGGTAGGCTTAGGTTCACATCANGGAGCCGATTTTGGAGCACATTTGGAGTGCCATCTTCATCAACTATAATGGGGTAGGTGATTTCTTCACATTGTGAGTTAAATACATGATATTTACATGGATTCAAGCATGAAAATTGATAGAAATTGTGGGATTTTGAAAGAAACATAGAAATTTATATTTTTGAATTTTGACCACGAATTTGGGCATGGAATTGAAAATAAATCATATATTTGAGTTTGTGAGGTTATGGATAATGGTTATGTTCGAATATTTTCGGAATCCAGGAATGTGGACCGAGGGTTGCTTTATCGATTTTTCGAGCGGAGTTGGAAATTGTTATAAATTGATTAATTATGAGTATTAGAGTATATTATAATTGGGTTGCATCTTATTTGACTAATTTTGGATCGGTGGTCACCGGTTTGAGGTGTTAGGGCGGTATTGGAGCCGGGTTTGGAACGTCGGAGTGAGATAAGTCTCCTGTCTGACTATGTGAGGGAAAACATTACCCCTAGGTGTTGTATATTGATGTGTGCTACTTATTGTGGGGGCTACGTACGTGGGAGGTGACGAGAGCCTGTACGTAGATACATTCATGTTATTGTCCGGGTAGGCTTAGGTTCACATCATTCCATAGCTGTACTATTTGAGCAGTCTCTCGCCTATTAAATTCCTCTATTTTACATTACTACTTTAGACTAGACTTGCTATTGTAGACACTTCACAAGTTGATGATTAGTCACCGAATAATTCTACTCCTCTTATGGCATGTTTCTGTGATATATATATACTTCATTGAAAGGTTTTTACTAAAGAAATTACAACTCACATGTTTATTCGTGAGTGGGGTCAAGGACCCGTCAAAACTTCTTATTCTAATGGGATTGGGTCGTTCGCCATGGTAGGATTATGTATTTAACTCTTATGGGATCGGGACGATCGCCTCGGCAGGATTTATATACCACACTCTTATAGGAGCGGGCCGTTCGCCCCGGTAGTTTAATAGATGCATCTATGGTTCGTGCCGTTCGACCCTCGACAGTGCACAGTTTAAATATTTATGTTGGATCGGGACGTACGCCTCGACATTTTCTATATCATATCCTCATGGAAATCGTGTGTAATATTTGGCAAGAAGCCAGTGTATCTGTGAGTTTTCCCGATTTGAGTTATGAAAATCTATCTGATGAGATCCACTATATCTATATATATGCTCCGGTTAAGGAGAGAATTTCTAATGGAGAGCTTGAGTTCCTCGTAAAGAGGGGGGATTTGTACCGCGAGATTTATACTTTTTTATCTCATTTATTTACTCTATCTCATATTTACTTACCTATTTAATGTACCTGATGTTATTGGACCACTAGTGAGTGTCGTTGTCGACCCCTCATCACAACTCCTCCGGAGTTAGGCGAGATACTTACTGGGTACACATGGATTACGTACTCATACTACACTTGCTGCACATTTTTGTGCAGGTACATATGTGACTAGTGGCCTTGTGAGAGTAGAGGCGTGTATGCATGCGGGGACTTATGTGAGCTGCATTCCATATTACGACCCGCATCCGGCAGAGTCTCCTTCAGAGTATTTATATTTCTCGTGTCCAAATTTATATTCCGGACAGATGCTGTATTTTATTTTACATTCCTAGTTGATGCTCATGCGCTTGTGACACCGGGTTTTGGGGTGATTATGGGTTGTTATGTATCGAAATTATTAAGAATAATATTATTTACACGGTGAATTCCATCTTTTTATTATTTAATCGAAGGTAAATATAATTTCAAAGATATTAAAATGAGAATCAAATCAAGTATTTATTTTTCGCTTGCCTGACGGCAGTGTCCGGCGCCATCACGACCTTTAATAAATTTGGGTCGTGATAATAGTAATCCGTGTAAATTAATCTTACGTCAACACTTACTTAAGAAAGGGTTAAACTTTCGAACAATTTAGCACCACATGATTTGAAGTTGATTTGTACTCCATACTACTTAGCCCCTTTTTTGATTGATCTTTAGAAGTTCGGCCTGGTTGGTTAAATATGAACATTGGTGGATATAATGGGTCATTCTCAATCACGACATTGTGTCGACTGGGCCTGGGCGGGAAAATATAAATTGGAATTTTCGACCGACTTCGATCGGTATACTATAAATATTTTAAATAATCTTTTCTTTGGTAGATAGTATGCAAGTCTGACGAGGCTTTGGTCAAAGATTGATCATTTTGCAACAGCCGGCGGTCGAAATTTTCAACTGTGTCAGATAAAGCAAACTTATTTTTGTTGTGGGACCACCTTTTCTGACCGACTACGGTCAGTATATGTATTTACAATTTGTTAATTGAATTTTTCGACCTATTACCTTTGTTTCCGACCGGCATCGGTCGGTTTTTTATTTCGACCAATTTTGGTCGGTATACGCTGGACGGATTTTGACAGTTTTCTAGTAGTGTGTATGTAATTGCTTACAAAGAGCGATATCTATAAAATATATAATCATCATAATGATGGTATGTTTTGTGTATTTGATTATGTATAGCATTTGATCTTGTATCGATTATTTCAGGTAAGTTGTATATTTTGTGTATGCTTACAATGTATTTACGTATCAATATAATTGATATAATGTCAGTATATTTTATATTTATGCATGTATAATTATTTATAACATTGGAAGAAATGTTGCTTATACATGATTTTTACATAGTATATTATCCGTTGCAATATAACTTGTACAAGGTTTATACCATGTATATTATTTGCTGTAATTTACACTTAAATATTTGAAAAACATACTTAAATACATATGGAATACATTTAAATTCTTGAAATACATTGATATTATCAGCAAAAATAATAATTCAAATAAACCATTATTATACCTATCGGATTGATATTATATATTTTTATTCTACTTTTACCTATCATAAAAGTTGTCTTATATTCTCTGTCTTTCATTGCTTAATTAATACAATAAGAACAAACTTAGTGTAATCTAACAGGTGGGGTCTGGGGAGGGTAGTATGCATGGAGACTTTACCCCTACCTTGAGAAGGTAGAGAGATTGCTTCTGATAGACCCTCGGTTCAAGAAAAGACCAAAAAAGAACTATAGCAACAAGCAGTGACAACAACAAGATAATAAGATTACCCAACATGAAGTAATAAAAAACTAAGAAATAGAAACAACGAGATAATTAGAAAGCTAGATCGAAATAGGCAACATATAGTAATAGAAAACTAAGAATTAGAAAATACAAAAATAATACTAATACCACTGGTATGAAAAAAATACACTTGACTACCTACTATCTATCCTAATTTTTGACCTTCACACCCTCCTATCAAGGGTCATGTCCTCAGAAAGCTGGAGCTACACCATGTCTCTGCCTTATTACCTTTATCCAATACCTTTTTGGCTACCTCTACCTCTTGTTAGATCCACCAAGGCCAACCTCTCACGCTTCCTTACTGGGTATCTGTGCCTCTCCTATTCACATGCTCGAATTATCTTAGCCTCATCTTTCACATCTTTTCCTCCACATGAGTCACTATCACCTTGCCCCAAATATCTTCATTCCTATCTAGCCGGGTATGCCAACACATCTATTTCAATATTCTTATTTTTGCTACTTTTATTTTCTAGACACGGGAGTTTTTGACAGGCTAACACTCTATCCCATACAATGTAGTCGGTCTAACCACCACTTTATAAAAAATATTTAAGTCTTGGTAGCACATTCTTATCACACAAAACATCATAGATAAGCCTCCATTTCATCCATCCCGCTCCAATACGATGGGTGAATTCTCGTCAATCTCTCTGTTACCTTGGATTACTGATTTAAGGTACTTGAAACTCCATCTCTTGGGGATTACTTGTGCATCTAGCATCAAGCCCACGCTTGCTTCATTAGCCACGTCATTAAACTTGCATCTCAAGTATTCTTTTTTGGTTCAACTCAACTTAAAATCTTTTGACTCCACGGTTTGTTTTTAACCTCCAACTTTGTGTAAACACATACAAATAACATGCACCATAAAACCTCTCCTTGGATGTATCATGATAGGATATCTATCTCCGAGACAAATAAAAAATGATCAAAGAGTTGAGCCTTGGTGCAACCCTATCACAACTAAGAAGTGTTCTGAGTCTCCTCCTACTATCCTAACTTCAAGTATTAGCACCATCACATTTCCTTAATCACCCTAGTGTATGTTATAGGGACACCTTTATCCTCCTTACATCTCTATAGAAACTCTCTCGGGATTTTGTTGTATGCCTTTTCTGGGTCAATGAACACCATATGCAAGTCTCTCTTCCTCTCCCTAAACTGGTCCACCAATCTCCTTACCAAGTGAATGGCCTTTGTAGTCGATCAATTTGACATGAATTTGAACTGGTTCTTGAAAATAGACAAAATTCTCCTCACTCTCACTTTCACTACCCTCTCTCAAACTTTCATAGTGTGGCTTAAAAGCTTGATACTCTTATAGTTATTATAATTCTGGATATCACCCCTATTCTTGTATAACGGAATCATCGTACTCCACCTCTATTCTTCGGATATCTTCTTCATCACAAAAATGATATGAAACAACCTAGTAAACCACTCCAAGCGTGTCATGCTTGCGTTCTTTCAAGATACCGATATTTCTTCTAGCCCGGTCGCTCTTTCCCTGCTCATCTTACGTATAGCCTCCTCAACTTTCCCAACTTTGATACGCTTACAATACCCAAAATTTTAATGACTCTCAGAGTGCTCCAGATCATCCATCACAATGTTCTTGTCCCCCTCATCACTCAAGAGTTTATAGAAGTATGTCTGCCATCGTCGTGTAATATGTGCCTCTTTTACCAAAACCTGGCGATCCTTGTCTTTGATGCACTTCACTTGATTCAGTTCATGGGCCTTTCTCTCTATTACATTGGCTAGCATGTATAGCTACTTGTCCCACCTTTGTCCCCAAGTTCTTCATACAAACATCCAAATGTTGTAGTCTTAGCCACCATAACCGCTAACATCGCGTCCTTCTTAGCCTTATTGTACCACTCCTTATTTTTCTTCTTCTCCTACTCGTCTATGCTCTCTATTACTTCAAATACGTTGTTTTCTTGGCTTCCACTTTTTCTTGAACCTTTCCATTCACCATCAGTCCCTTTTGTATCCACCAGAATAATCGTTCGAGACGCCTAACACCTCTAGCAACTTCCTTAATATAATTTGTTGTCGTAGTCCACTTACTACCCGCATCCCTATTACTCCTCTAGGCCCCATTCGCCAGCAACTTCTTCCCCAACTTTTGCGCTTTTACCTTAGACAAGGCTTCCCACTTGATCTTAGGTTGATGATACACAATTCTCTTTTTCCTTTTCCTCTTGATCTCTAGGTCCATTACCATAGCCTATGTTGGGTCGTGAGATTCGCATTGCAGATAACCTTGCAATTTGTGCATAGACCTCTATTACACTTTCTGAGGAGTAGATAATCAATCTGGGTCTTAACCATCGTACGATAATAAAAAGTAATTTTTTATTAAAGAAAATATAACAAAACTAGTTCAAGAATACCTATAATTAGGAATTGAATAAGTGTGAATCTCGGTTGAGAGAGGATTCGGTTGGAATCTATTAGAATGTTAATTAATTAGTGTTGCTATAATTATGTAAAGTTTTATTTAAATATTATCTAATTATGTTTTTTACTAATTTACAAAGACATGGGCCGAAACATAATGGCCCAATAACAACAATACAAACTAGCCCACATCTCCGAATGGAA
>AWOL01S0417918.1:0-14914 GCA_000715115.1 Nicotiana otophora
GAAGAAAGCAAGCCTCGCGCCGTCGTCGTCGTCGCTCGCTCGGCTCAGCTTCGGCTTCGGCTTAGGCTTAGGCTTCGGCTTCGGCTTCGGATTCGGATTCGGATTCGAATTTGGATTTGGTCAAATAATTGATTGATTAATTTTTTGGACTAAATTTCTTTGTTAATAGTAAATATTAATGTAAGATTATCCGTATTTGTAACGGATATGTTCCAATCCGATCCGTGTATTGAAAACTGCAATAATAGCCGCCCCACCATGGCCAAGTGCTCTTCCCACCATGAATGTGCTTGCTCCACAAACAAGCTAATGCTTGCTCCACCATGGAGGGTGGACGATTGTTCTTCTTCAACACTGGCTGCTATATATATGTGCAGCAGTTGTTGAAGAAAGATAGAACATAAACAAACTGAAAACGTTGGCTATACATTGCACTCCCTCCTCTCAGCATTTCCATTCGATTTTCTGAGTATCTGCTCCTTTGTTTTGCATTGTTTTTAAACTTCAAACAAAGCAACTGTAAGTGTGATTTGCTACCGAACTTTGTGTTCGCTGAAACACTGGGGTTTGAAGTACCGCTACACCAGTGTGTCATTCGTTCTATCCTGGGAGGAAATAATCCATAACCTTGGGTACTAGGAGGGGATTAAATTCCTTAAGGAAACACTGTGAATTCAGTGGGCTCGAATACGATTTATTATTTCATTACGATAATTTATATTTTGCAAAATTATTATTTACAAATACAGCAATATTGGCGGGACTAACAGTTCTTCTATAAGTTTTTCTCCGTGTAATGGGTTGTCTTTTTAGATTTTTGCTCCTAATAATGGTAAGTACTAATGTTTTTAAATGTGGTGGCTTGTTTTTCTTTTAAAAAAAATACATGGTGTTTTTCTCTAATAGTTGGTTATAAATTTAGGTATGTTAAATTATAATTTAGTGATAAAAAATCCTAAATCCCAAATAACCCGCCACTTGAGATCTCCTTGGAGAAAGCTTTCTCCCATGGACGCTCCCGTCTCTACCCAATCCGTCGTTGAGGAAGATTTTCTAATTACAATTCGGACGACGGAGCCACTCGATTCTAAGGATGGGTTGTTCCCGGTTCACTCTCCCTTACTGTGGGAATCCTTGTAAGTTTTTTTTTCACCGCTTATTGATATGCTTAAACTCAGTAGGTAGTCCCGCCTGACATGGGATCACGGTAGGATTGCCTAAGCGCAAGAAGGATTAGGGAATTCAAACATTCGATAGGTTGGAGTCACGACACTACGAGAGTTGATTTTTAATCACCCCTTGTCGTGACGTCCGTTGTGATGGAATCACATTTAGGCTAACCGCACGCTTGAGGCGCACCAGAGGCCAATATTCGTCCCACGATACTACCACAACTATAAGTATGGATTCCGTGTGTGGGGGAACATGATGTGTGACACCCAGGTAGACATGCCTCGGCCTACTTGGGCGTAACTTACATTTAAAGACTCGATGGTTCATGGGATTCTGCAATTTACACTAAGTATCACATTTTGTTGCGTTCTTCATCGATACGAGAGCCAAGATATCTGTTGTCGAGAGTCATTGATGTTTCAAAGAAGCACAAGTCCTCCCGTGCGCACCGCATATAGGGCGCGAGATGTAGGCTTTCAATTTAGTATTCCTTGCGCTTTTCGCGCTTGGGGTTCGTTAATCACCCGCACGCGTGTGAGCGTACAACAAGGATAGGAGGGAGCTGCACAGAGGAGGGCCGAAGCGCCCCAGCCACACCGCTCCCCAGTGTTTAAACAAGTTTGCGGGTCGTTTTGCTTTGTAGGTTTCGAAAATGATCCTTCTGCAGGTTCACATACGGAAACTTATTACGACTTCTCCTTCCTCCAAATGATAAGATTCAATGTACTTCTCGCGACATTGTGGGCTGTGAACCGCCCACATCGTCGCGATCCGAACAATACACCGGATTATTCAATCGACACGAGTGACGAGCGGTATGTACAAAGGGCAGGGACGTAGTCAACGCGAGCTGACTTAATAGGAATTCCTCGTTGAAGACCAATATTTCAATGATCTATCCCCATCACGATGAAATTTCAGAGATTATCCGGGTCTGTCGGTTAAGGCTATAAACTCCGCTGAATGCATCAGTGTAGCGCGCATACGGTGTAGAACGTTTTACGGCATCACAAACTTGTTATTGCCTTAAACTTTCGCGGCCTAAAAGGTCGTAGTCGCTCTAAAAAGCTGGCCGCGAAGGGATAATAAATTGAACTTTTAGCTACACTACCATTTAGTAAGTATTTATTTCATATTTGATTATTGGAAATTTCCATGCAACAGGGGCGTGACAAAAAATATGGCTGCCGGTGGGATAATCCAAAACATGTCTTTGTTTTCCTCATCACACCCCTTATCAACGAATAATCAGAAAGCTCCAACATTCAAAATCTCCCGCGTGTCTCAAAAACCCGCCATAATCCCTTCTCTCAAACAAATTTGCCGGCAAGGCAACTTCAAGGATTCATTTTTTACTCTCTCTAATTTAATTGCTCATGAAAACACATCCCAAAAATGTTTATACGAAGCTTACTCACTGCTATTCGAGATTTGTGCGTCGGAAAAAGCCTTATTACATGGCCAACAAATTCATGCCCATGTTCTCAAATTGGATTTATTATGTGCTGATTCGGTTTTCTTGAACACCAAAATTGTCTTTGTGTATGGGAAATGTGGGTCAATTGGAGACGCCGAGAAGGTGTTTGATAGAATGACTGAAAGGTCCATTTTCACTTGGAATGCCATGATTGGTGCTTGTGTTGTAAATGGGGTACCTTTTAGAGCACTTGAGTTGTACAAGGATATGCGTTTCTTGGGTTTTTCGTTAGATGCCCATTCTCTTTCTAGTACAATTAAAGCAATTAGTCAGCTCGAATTTTTGTACTGTGGAAGGGAAATACATGGTCTTGCAATAAAACTTGGTCTTATTTCGAATGTGTTCGTGCTGAACTCACTAGTGACCATGTACACCAAGTGCGATGATATCAGGGCAGCAACATTCTTGTTCAATGGAATGTGCGAAAGAGAGGATACTGTGTCGTGGAATTCTATGATTTCCGCTTACGTTATGAATGGGATGAATCAGGAAGCTTTAAGTCTCTTTGTAGAAATGCTGAATGCCAGTGTCGAACCCACCACATATACTTTTGTTGGTGCTCTTCAAGCATGCGAGGATACAAAATTTGGAAAACTTGGGGTTGAGATTCATGCTGTTGTTCTAAAATTGGGTTATTCTCTTGATACATACGTTGTGAATGCTTTGCTAATGATGTACATAAAAAACAGTAGATTAGATGAAGCTGCTAAAATATTCTTCCATATGCAAGAAAAGGACAACATTTCTTGGAACTCCATGATATCAGGATATGTACAGAATGGACTTTACGATGAAGCAATTAGTTTGTTTCATGAGATGAAGAATGCAGGTCAGAAACCTGACCACGTCGCGCTTATGAGTATGCTTGTTGCATCTGGAAGACAGGGAAATTTGTTAAATGGGATGGAAATTCATGCCTTGTCGCTGCGAAATTGTTTGGATAGTGATTTGCAGGTTAGCAATACTCTCGTAGATATGTATGCCAAGTGTGGCAAGTTAGATTACATGGACTCTGTCTTTGATAGGATGCTGCATAGAGATAATGTCTCTTGGACAACAATTATTGCCGCTTATGCTCAGAATAATTTTCCTTGGAAGGCCGTGCAGTCATTTCGTGAGGTACAGACAGAAGGAAGCAGTATTGATGATGCCCTGATGATTGGAAGTGTCCTCCTTGCTTGTGCTGAGTTGAGGTGCAACTTACTTGCAAAGGAAATTCAATGTTACGTGATTAAAAGAGGGCTATATGATCCTGTTATACAAAAAACTCTTGTGAGTGTTTATGGAGATTGTGGGAATGTGGATTATGCAAATAGTATTTTTAGGTTGAGTGAAGTTAAAGATGTCGTGTCCTTTACGAGCATGATGTGCAGTTATGTTCGTAATGGACTTGCCAATGAGGCTCTTGAGCTCATGCTTTATATGAATGAATTGGAAATTGAGGCAGATTCTATTGCAATCCTAAGCATGCTCACTGCTGCTGCTGATTTAGCTTCCTTAAGGAAAGGAAAAGAGATTCATGGATTTTTAGTTAGAAAAAGCCTCCTTCTGCAAGATTCCATTAGAAGCTCTCTAATAGATATGTATGCCTGCTGTGGGACTCTGGAGAACTCATATAAGGTGTTTAATTATTTAAAGAACAAAGATACCGTTTGTTGGACAAGCATGATAAATGCGTGTGGATTACATGGATGTGGTAGGGAAGCCATTGATATATTCACGATGATGGAGAAGGAAAATATTCAGCCAGATCACATAACATTCTTGGCTGTTCTTCGTGCGTGTAGCCATGCGGCACTAGTAGAAGATGGCAAAAGAATTTTCAAAATAATGCAAAGCAAGTATGCTTTGGAGCCTTGGCCAGAACACTATGCTTGTTTAGTTGATTTGCTTGGCCGTGCAAATTACTTAGAAGATGCCTTTCAAATTGTTAAAACAATGAACTTGGAGGATATACCGGCTGTCTGGTGTGCTATCCTTGGAGCTTGTCAGGTATACTCCAATAAAAAGTTAGGAGAAATTGCAGCAAAGAAGCTTCTTGAACTTGAGCCGAAGAATCCAGGAAATTACGTTCTTGTATCTAATGTGTATGCTGCAATAGATAGATGGGACGATGTGGAAGACGTCAGAGTTACAATGAAAGGAAAAGGGCTGAAGAAAGATCCAGCATGTAGTTGGATAGAGGTGGGAGATAAGGTTCATGCATTTGTTGCCCAAGACAAGTCACACCCAGAGTGTGATAGGATTTATGAAAAGTTAGCTCATCTCACTGAGAAATTGGAGAAAGAAGCAGGTTATGTGGCTCAAACCAAATGTGTTTTGCAAAATGTGGAGGAGAAAGAAAAGGTCAAATTGCTTAAAGGACACAGTGAAAGACTAGCTATTGCATATGGTTTACTTGCTAGTACTGATAGAAACCCCATTCGAATTACAAAAAATCTTCGCGTCTGTAGTGATTGCCACGCTTTCAGCAAGCTAGCTTCAAAGTTCCTAGAGCGAGAAATTATAGTTAGAGACGCCAAAAGATTTCATCATTTCAGGGATGGGATATGTTCCTGTGGAGATTTCTGGTAAAAATCCGTTCTAGTAATTGGTTAATGGATTAAGAAGATCTTTCTGATGATAACTAACCTTACTGCTTGTGCTTGGTAAAACCTACTTATAAGTCTGCACAATATATTTTCAATAAGAAATGGAACTAGTGGACAATTTTCAGAGAATTTGAAGGTGGTTCAAGTCTAATGTGACACATATTGAAAGGTTAAGCTAACTTATGCAAATACTAGTAGTTCATTTATATGTGTTGATGCAAGTTTAGAGTACAAGTTCCTAATCTTGTTATTTTAGGTCAAACTTCCCTTAGAAAATTGTTCTTGGTGTGACTATTGCCAACTTATCTGTTCCCTGTAAGCAGCAAATCTAGCTTCCTCCTTATAGCTAAGTAAAGTAGTTTAAAATGGGGAAAAAAGGAGGGCACGAATAAACATCTTTTTTTTTTTTCCTTCCTTCTACACCATTCTAATTCCGTTTTCGAGTCAAATATTGTGTTTTAGAATATGTGTTACTATATTTCCCTCGCGGTAGATGTAGTGCATGGGAGGATATGTATCACTCCGATTAAAAACCTGCAATCATTCAACAATTGTGAGAAAGATGCATTTGATAATGGTGATGAAGTTAGACTAATCAATACCAAGAAATTTGTTTCCACTATCCGTGGATATAATTAATTTCTTATATCATGTTTGTCTAAGTTTATAAAATCAGTGTTTTTCTTAAAAGTACTTTAGTAGAAACAAGAGGTTGTGAGTTCGAGTCACCCCACTTCCAACCAAGAGGTTGTGAGTTCGAGTCACCCCAAGAGCAAGGTGGGGAGTTCTTGGAGGGAAGGATGCCGAGGGTCATTTGGAAACAGCCTCTCTACCCCAGGGTAGGGGTAAGGTCTGCGTACACACTACCCTCCCCAGACCCCACTAGTGGGATTATACTGGGTTGTTGTTGTTGTTGTTGTTGTTGTACTTTAGTAGAAACAATTTGTGTTTAGCTAATTAATTTAAAAAATAATTCTGAGCAACAATTAGTGTTTGTTCAAACTTTTAAAAAGAGCTTTTATGCGTATTTTTCTCAAAAGCGCTTTTAAAAAAAGTGCTTCGGGGGAGAAGTTACATTTTTTTTTGCTTCTCCAAAACTGCTTCCGTTTGTACTCAAAAGTACTTTTTTTTTCTTCTAAAAGCTTGGCCAAACACTTCAACTTTGAAAAAATATATATTTTTGACCTTGAAAAAGCTTGGCCATACAGGCTATTAGTGAAACTCAATTCTAGTTCCTTAGGGGTCATTTGGTATGAGGTTGTTTGGTTGGAAGGATAAATTTGTACCTTCAACCAAATAAAGTATAAATTTAATCTCAGACTTTTTGGGATTATAATTCCGGGATAATTTAGTCCGCGTACCAAACGATCCTTAGGTTATTATTTCAGCACGAGGTGTTGGGTTTGGCGTAATGTGACTGGAATATCCTTCTTTCCAATTTTCTTGCGTTCGTGATTCTTGAAAACATTATCTGTTGCTACAACTGTAGGATGAATCACAACGACTACTGAGGTGGAACTATTAATGTTTCCTTTTAAAAATAAAAATAAAAACTTCTACGAGAATGTGGACGTTACCTTTTTTTCATTCTAACATTAAAACAAACTTTCTCTTGCTATTTTAAAATTTTATGACATATTTTTTTTGAGATGTTTGAAACGGTTTTATTTTTATACAACTATCACAATGTTTAAGAGTTTAAATTCATTAAAGTATTTAAAATGAGATCGATGCAATCATTAAAAACATAGTGGCAAACTTTTCTTCGTAAAATTTTATACAATTTTCAAACAATTCAAAATTGTGGATGGTGAGACAAAGATGGCGTTCACTTCAAAACAAAATTTAAAAAGGTCTTTGCAACTTTTTTTTTTTGTTGTTGGTAAATATAATGTTTTAACTTTTGTTGGTAAATATAATGTTTTAACCAAGCTAAACCGGAAAAAAAGAAGAAGAGGGTTTTGAGAGTCAAACGCCAGCTATTGGACTTCAGAGCAGTCAAACATCTGTGGTTGTAGACCTGAGGTCAGGTTTGGTTTTAGTTTATGCGTGTACCTAAAATATTATGAAATTAGCAAACCGAGGGAAAGATGCAGGTTTCTGCCTGTTCTTTCACATTCTCGAAAAACGAATAATGATTCTAGCACATAAGAATTACTCCTATACAACAACAACAACCACCCGGTACAATCCCACTAGTGGGGTCTGGAGAGGGTAGTGTGTACGCAGACCTTACCCCTACCATGGGGTAGAGAGGCTGTTTCCAAATAAAATAGTGCTAATGAAATAGTACTTTCTTTGTTTTAATTTATAGTAAATGTTTTAAAAGACGTGAGCGTAAGACGAGACGTTTTATATATACCTCATCGAAACATAAATCTCAAGACGTATTTAATTTTTAATATTTTATAAAATAATATAATGACAGTAAATATTTATAAATAGGTAAAATTACATAAAAATTGAAGAAAATTATAAATATGTGAAATATATCCCAACAAAAAACTAATCAAAACAATCTATTATACGCTATTTACAAGCACAAGTAATTTAAGTCTAAAAGAATAAAGTTTTATATATGAAGGAACAAAAACGATGATTAACCTTCAATTTGAACTTTAAACTTGCTGCTATGAATGAAAATGTAGTTATCTTTGTATTTGAAAAAAAACTAAATATTCGTTTCTTTGGGTGATATTAGCAGACTAGCGGACAAGATAAAAAATTAAAAAAGACCATGAATCAGGGCTTCAATCAATAAAAAAGATCTTGACTTTTAAATTTAATACTTTTGAGTTCCTTTTTAAACCTTTTGAGTAATTACCAAACTGACTTTTGAGAATTTGGGTATTATATGAATAACTTATTCAACAAATTTGTTTTATTTGAAAAAGTCTCTGGGACTTACTACTCACTAAAAAGACGCGCCTCGAACGCCCAGGCATATGCCCCGGACACCCGGGCGTACGCCCCAAATTGTTGGGCGTACGCCTCTTGAGATTTTCGCCCCACATTATCGCCCCGAAGCGTTTTTGGTACGCCTCACCCCAAAAACATCTTTCAAAGTAGTGTTTATAATATATAGTTTTTTTAGTAGTATGTTTCAAGCGAATGATATATTTTAAATTTTATGTAGACACACAATACTATGTCATATTTAAATCATAATTTTAAATTTTCTTTTATAAGTTCAGTGTCAAATTAAATTATCTCACATATATTAAAACGGTCAGAGTAATAGTGAAAGACAGAATCCTTTGGGTTGCCGCTTGGAGGGCGGTCATCCATGGGATCGACTCCTCCCTTGATACTTTCTGGACTGAGCATGTCATACAGGGTTTGCCTAGTGTGGTTTATATTTTTTGTGTGGTTTGCAGGCTATTAAACAGAGGGGTTTACCCAGTGCGCACAAAGTGCTTACCACGGGGTGCTCACCCGAAGGCCAGAAACTATGGCAGAAGTCGGTTTACATCCCCTGTGTGGTTTGCAGGCTATTACACAGGAGGAGATTTATCCAGTGCGAACAAAGTACTTACCACGGGTGCTCACCCGAATGACATAGACTGTAATAGAGGTTATAACGAATGCGGGTTTCCCCTATTACCGGAAAAGAAAAAAAAAAGTGAAAAGCAGGTTATGGACCACTCTAAGCTTAGAGTACAGGTGAGTAGTTACATGTAGAGTAGGTGTTTTTAACATTTGGAATCTCTGTTCCTCCTTTCATAATTTCATTTGCTTTTTGACCCGCAGCTATCTAGTCCTGACTCCTGTGTGATTAACAAGTGCTTATCATATTCAATTTAAGTTTTAAATAAAGTAATCTTGTTCAATACAAGTACGTAAAAGATTGTTGATGAGTTGTCAACTTCCACCTATAAATAGTATCTCCTGCTTCCCTAATTTGTATAATTAAAATTTCATAATAATGTCATACTGTTTTTCCTTGGCCCGAGTCAAAATATGTGGAAAAACAATTTGGTGACCAAAATATATATAACGCCTTGTATAAAGTATTTTATACACATGGCGCAGAAAAAGAAGATAAATAGAATTTAATATACCTACAAAGGAGTAGAGTGTTGGGTGGTGCAATGATTAAATGCTAGGTATAAAGTTTGTTTTGTCCTTGAGGTTCAACGTTGGTTTCCTCCTAGCAACATTATTTTGTTTTTCTATTTCTTTTTTATTTTTCATTTCTTTTCATTATTTGGTTTAAGTATTTTGATATAAATACTTTAATATTTATAATTATTTTTCAATGTAATTAAAATACTTTAATATTTATTAGAAAATTATGATTTTTGAATTCATTTAAAGTAAAAAAAAAAAAGAAAAGAAGCCTTTTACTATTTCGTTAAAAACATCTACCGACATTTTTAATAGTTGTTAATTTGTATTATACGTAAAACAAAATTATTTTTTTCTCCTTTTATTTTCAAATTAGAATTATGAGTTTTATTTTATAGTTAATATTTTCATAAGAGAATAATATATATAGTTTAATCTATTGCTTGAAATTTTTTTATTTTTTTATATCTTTCTTTTTAAATTTAGTTATTAATCAAAATTCTAATTATATTTTTTATATTTTTCCTGAAATGTATTTTTTATTTCTCCTTTTATTCCTTGGCTATTGTAATTGTATTATCCATTTAAAATTTTTAAATAAGAATATGGTTGTTCTTATAATCCATTAGGATTATTATTAGCTAAGTAATGGAATATAATTCTTTTATTCTTATTAGGAAAACTAATTAAATGGTTGTTCATAGACTAAATTTTTTCTAATAAGAATTATCCTAAACT
Source organism: Nicotiana otophora (assembly GCA_000715115.1). Lineage (NCBI taxonomy): Eukaryota > Viridiplantae > Streptophyta > Magnoliopsida > Solanales > Solanaceae > Nicotiana > Nicotiana otophora. The sequence goes on from AWOL01S0417918.1 coordinate 10,048, forward strand.
AAACTAAATATAACCATTTAATTTATGAAAAACCATTTAATTAATTTTTCTATACTAAATTTTCATAAACTAAACTGTATTATAACCATTTAGTTTATGAACAATCATTTGATTAATTGTCCTGATAAGAATATAAAAATCATAATCCATTACTTAGATAATAATAATTTTTTGATTATAATTTTAAAGATTAAATAGTTATAATAATTTATATTTAATAATAAGAAAAGTATAAGATTTATTATTAGAATTTCGATTAATAAAATTCATATAGTGTAAATATAACTAAAATTTTAATAACTAAATTTAAAAAGAAATATATAAAAATATTCAAGCAATAGATTAACTATATATATTATTCTCTTACGAAAATTTTAACTATGAAATAAAACTCATAATTCTAATTTGAAAATAAAAGGAGAAAAAAATAATTTTATTTTACGTATAATACAAAATAACAACTATTAAAATATCGGTAGATTTTTTAACGAAATAGTAAAAAGGCTTCTCTAATTATGTTTTTTACTTTAAATGAATTCAAAAATTATAAATTTTTAATAAATATTAAATTATTTTAATTACATTGAAAAGTAATTATAAATATTAAAATATTTATATCAAAATACTTAAACCAAATAATGAAAAGAAATGAAAAATAAAAAAGAAATAGGAAAACAAAATAATGCTGCTAGGAGGAATCAAACCTTGGACCTTAAGGAGAAAAACAACTTCATACCTAGCCTTTAACCATCACACCACCCAACACTCTACTCTTCTTTAGGTACATTAAATTTTATTTATCTTCTTTTCCTGCGCCATGTGTATAAAAGACTTTATACATATAGTGCCCTTTAAAAGGGCGTTATACATATTTTGATCACCAAATTCTTTTTCCACATATTTTGGTTCTTTAAGTCCAAAAGAATCATATTTTGGTTCCGAACTCCTGTTTTTCCTCATGTTACGGGTTACGTCCTTTGTATGGTGTCATAGCTAGCTAGAAAATATAATTACATACAATTTGTACTTAATTATCTAGTGTTTGCTATTCTTTTTTAATTTCTCCATATTTAATTCTTGTATAAGTTATATATTAATTCATGTACATTATTTTATACCAAGACTAATATAATAAATAATACCACGATTAATTATCCATAGATAAAGCATAGAAAATGGTAAAAATACCCCCGAGGGTCTCCTTATATCCTTCTCCAAGCCCTAATACAATTTTAAACCAAACATAAATTTATGTTAATATAAATTGTATATATAATTTTTAATACAATGAATCAAACGCCTAGTAAAAAAAGTAATCTCATATTATTAATTCATGTATTATTAATCTTTTATAATCATGTATGTAAACGGTCAAAACCGGTTTCGACCTTCGTATGATTAGTCAAGATTGGAACATAATGGACCGAAGGTCATCTTCATAATATCGAGATAAGATCCCGAAACCAAGTTACCGAGCTCAAATTTCTGTGACCGATCGAATGCTGAGCTAGAACTCATTACCGAGCTCGAGTCCGAATCGAACTATGATGAGAGGTGATGTTATCAAGCCTAGGAGCCAAAGACCGACTAATATCGAGCCAAAATCAATACCGGGCCCCGAGTCAATATCGAGCTCGAGCCAATATCGAGCTCTAAATCTGAAAATCGACCAATGCCAAGTCCGAGCAAGATCGAGCCAAGAGACAAGAGCCGTTACAGCCGTACTAAGGGAGAGAATCTCGACGGGAATTAGGGAAAAACTAATCTATCATGAGTTCTCCACTAATTTATCTTGTTCATAAAATATTTTCCACTCAGTTTGGTTTGTATTTCATTATTTATACAGTCAATACTCAATATATTTCTATTTACTTTTCGATTTGTGCCAAGTTATACCATGTATCCTTAGAACTACGTATAAATTCAACTCTATCCGTTTTTTGGGTAAACAGTTTGGCGCCTACCGTGGGGGTTAAGGATAACAGTGGTTATTTGGTACGAATCTCTGCAAAACACATCATTTTACACTTGCTCTTGGAAGTATCTTTGATTTTATGTTGAAAACAACGAATCCTCAATTAATGGCCCTACCTAGCGACAACGAAGTTGGCCTTCAAGATGAAAACAACAACTTAACCCCCGGGGGTGGAAGGCCACTCGTCGATCCCGTTGGAGCTCGGGTCGAAGAGCTAATAGATGTTAATTCACATGCGTCCATCGAGGCGAATCAACGTTCCAACCCTGAAAATAGCATTCTTGGTGGAACTCGGTCTGTAGCGTGAAATACCCAAAACGCTGAGGAAAACGTAATCATCTTGCGTATGATTTTCAAGATGTTGCAAGCTCAACAAGTAGAAATAGCCTAATTGCAGAGCCAAACCCAGGCACCGACCAGAATCGAGCCCAGTCCATCCCAAGAAGTCACCCAAAAAACGGGACCAACTATAGTAAGGTCAAATGGGCAAGAATCGGGGACTAATCCCGAAATTATTAAGATGTTCGAAGAACTAACAAAACGAATAGAGTCAGGAGAAAGGAGGATCGAAGCAAATGATAAAAAAGTGGAAATGAATAACTCCAGGGTTGATCAGATCCTAGAGGCACCGCCGATAGTGAAGGGCTTAGATTCCAAAATATTGTACAAAAGCCTTTTCCCCCGAGCGCGTCTCCTAAACCAATCCCAAAGAAGTTTCGCATGCCCGAAATTCCTAAATATAATGGAACAACCGATCCCAACGAACATGTCACCTTTGCACATTTGCCATTAAATGGAACGATCTAGAGGATGATGAGATCGAATCTGTATTATTGAAAAAATTCGGTGAAACCTTGTCAAAGGGAGAAATGATATGGTATCATAATTTAACGTCTAACTCTATCGATTCTTTTGCTATGCTTGCATATTCTTTCATAAAAGCATACGCCAGAGCCATAAAGGACGAGACAAAGAAGTTGGACCTTTTCAAGGTAATACAGAAGGACAACGAGATGCTAAGAGAGTTCGTATCTCGTTTTCAAATGGAACGAATAGATCTACCACCGGTCACTGACGATTGGGCTGTACAAGCTTTCACTCAAGGACTGAACGAGCAAAGCTCGATGGCTTCACGACAGCTGAAGCAGGATTTGATCGAGTACCTGACTATTACTTGGGCCGATGTACACATTCGATATCAATCGAAGATCAGAGTTGAAGACGAGTAGTTTGGGTCTAGGTCCGTTATTAAAAGGGATATCGACCGAGAACCAAGGTCAAACAAGGATCGATATCTTCCGTATAAAGGATATTGTAGCAGTAGCAAACCTTCACGCAACCCCGTATGAGGCGAAAGAAGAAATGATCGAGGCCAAGGGTCTCGGGGGCTGATGAATAGGAATGGGTTCGACAGGCATATCGGACTTAGGGAAGCATCAGTTATCAGAGTATAACTTCAGCATCGATGCATCCGCCATCATGTCGGCTATCGGACGCATCAAAGATACTAAATGGCCTCGACCTCTGCAGACCAATCCTGCCCAGAGGAATCCCAATCAAATGTGCAAACATCTTGGCACTCATGGCCACATAACGAAAGATTGTAGGCAACTGAGAGAGGAGGTAGCCCGGTTATTCAATAAAGGGCACCTTCGAGAATTGTTAAGTGACAACACCCAAAGCCATTTCAAAAACAGGAATTTCAGTAGACAAAACAAACAAGAAGAGCCATAACACATTATCCACATGATCATTGGTGGGATCGATACCCCCCGGGGGCCTGTTCTTAAACGCACTAAGATATCTATTGTAAGAGAAAAACGATCCCGGACTCAGGATTACTCCCCTGAAGGAACCTTGTCCTTCAATAACGAAGACGCGAAAGGAATCATACAACCATATAACGATGCACTGGTAATATCTGTACTTATGAATAAAACTCAAGTTAAACGTGTAATAATTGATCCATGTAGTTCGGCCAACATCATTCGATCGAGGGTCGTAGAGAAACTCGGTCTACAGGACTAGGTCGTGCCCGCAGCTTTGGTACTGAACAGATTCAATATGGCACGTGAAACGACTAAGGGCGAAATAATCTTGCCAGTTAACGTGGCCGGGACTATCCAAGAAACAAAGTTCCGCGTGATCGAAGGTGATATGAGATACAAAGCCGTGTTCGGAAGACCATGGATCCACACTATGAGGGTTGTACCCTCGACCCTCCACCAGGTTTGGAAGTTCCCAACATCAGAGGGAATCAAAACGGTCTATGGGGAGCAACCGGCCGCAAAAGAAATATTTGCCATCGATGAAGTGATTCCGATATCATCATTATCATCAGTAAAATGATCAGATTCGAAAGAGGAATAGAATACCAAATAGCAACCACAAACATCAGCTTCGACTCGGTTAGAAAATCAGAAGACTGACGAAGAAGATGAACATGGGGTCCCTCGATCCTTTGTAGTTCCCGATGATTCCGACCTACCCAATCAACAGTCAAAGAACCGGAGCAAGTCATACTAATCGAATACCTGCCCAAACGAAAGGTATACTTGGACACGGGATTAGATCCCGAGCTCAGGAGAAAGCTTATTCAATTTCTTGATACAATCCCTAATATAGATCGTATAATCGATCCCACGGCCGGTCACGAGGTTCTCAGTTTTCTCGATGCCTTTTTCGGGTACAATCAAATACATATGAACTCGTAGGATCAGGAAAAGACCTCGTTTATCACTAAATACGGGACTTACTGTTATAATATAATGCCATTCGGCTTAAAAACTGCCGGCGCAACTTATCAATGCCTAGTAAACAGAATGTTCGAAAAGCAACAACAACAACAACAACAACCCAGTAGAATCCCATTAATGGGGTCTGGGGAGGGTA